>VWZE01012324.1:0-20273 GCA_013396675.1 Eubucco bourcierii | reverse complement strand
CAACACCATTCTGGGCCTAGAGAGACACATCCTATGGAGACATGGTACCCCAGAGAGAACTGAGTCAGATAATGGGACCCATTTCAAAAATGACCTTGTAAGCAACTGGGCAAAAGAACATGGGATTGAGTGGGTTTACCATATCCCATACTATGCAGAAGCTACAGGAAAGATTGAATGTCACAATGGCCTGCTGAAAACCACCCTGAAAGCTATGGTGGGTGGAACTTTCAAAAACTGGGAGAAACACCTACCAGAAGCCACCTGGCTGGTGAATAGCAGGGGATCAGTTAACAGAGTTGGTCCTGCTCAATCTGCTCTTTTGCCCATAGTTGAAGGAGATGGAGTTCCTGTGGTCTGCGAAAAGAATCTATTGGGGAAAACTGTGTGGGTTGCTCCTGCTTCTGGGCGGTGGGCAAAACCCCAAAAGGGGGTTCAAAGGGGTGGTCTCTGCTGAAGGTCCTGGTCACACATACTGGGTAATACTTGAAACTGGTAACATTCAGTGTGTACCCCAGAGAAACCTCACTCTGGCTGAAAAGGTCTAATCTCAAGAGTCAGTAACACAGTGCCATGTAATGTAGTTATTGTATAATAGTTATAAGTAGTTATAATTTCTAGTTACATCAACAAGGCACCCAGCAGAATCCACACCACTCAAGCAGCAATCCAGAGGAAGTCTGCATCATCACCAGAATGTGCCCAACAGAACCCACACCACTTAAGCAACAATCCAGAGGCAGGCTACAACATCTCCCATGCACCTGTCTTTTCCTGGTGCCCTACAGTGAAAGACTCTTCCTCCAGCTGAGAAGACTGCTTCTGTTTTCCTGAGTTTTCCTCATAAAAACTGTTCCTGACTTTTCCCTAACAGAAAAGACCATTCCTGTTTCCCTGATTTCTTCCTCAATGTTCCCATCCTGCTCTCACCTCATCTGCACCAACCTGCACCCTGAGATACAGCCAGGGACCAAGAAGGACTCAGGAACTCTTAACACTCATCACATACATGAACACGTTTCCCTATCTTTTGATGAGGGGGCTTTGCAGGAAAAGTGGGAATGGTCTAAACAAGGGGTGGAATGTAAAGGGTTAACCCTCCTGTGTTGGGGGAGTGATCAGAACTTGACCCCACATCTGCTCAACCCCAAGTGTAGTGTTCAGCCCACTCCCACTTCCTGTCTGGTCCCCCCTTATATAAACAAAGGAACTTCCTGTTGCTTCCTCTCACCTTGTGGCCTCCATGCTGACACCATCCTTGATTTGCCCTCTTCCCGTCCTACCACGTGGTCAGCCTCTACCACACTGTGGACATCTCTTCAGACCACTGCCATCCATCTGGTGGTATATATATTTTGTATCTTGTTTTCCCTTTCCTATACCTATTTGTAACTCCCCTATTTAAAATACTTTTTATTTGTTGTTCAAGTTTTCATTTACTTTCCAAATTGTGGCCAGACTGTGGCTTTACCCCTTCTGTCTTCTCTTTTCTTTTCCCCTTTCCAAAAGGGGGGTGGGGGGTTGGGGGTGGGAGAGAGGAATACATCCTATTATTACTATATTTGTTTCCCCTGAGAAGCTAAACTCTAACCAATACACTACCTTCCTATTCTACATAGCTACTTTCTTATCTTGAATGACTCATAGCAGAAGGAAAAGCTGTGCTGGCAGCTCTTTCCCTTGTTAGCAGTTCTTTCCCTTGGTTATGACTCTTATGCTTTGTCCTGCTTAGCTCTTAACTAATGTATCCAGATATTACGATCCAACATCTCCCCCTTTTCTTTTAAAAAGATTTAGAACAAGTCATTCTAGCATTATGCTGGCGCATTGCAACGTACATGCCAACAAAACACATAATACTAACAAAAAGATCAAAGCCGGCATAATCCATTTCATGATCTGCATTAACCATCAACCTAATCCTAATTTAGCTAACCAGTCACTGAAAGGATCATTCTCGTATGAAATCAAGTTAAAACTACTTTTTAACTGCCCAAATTGCTTATGAATTCTACTTGAATGATCAGACAAATTCACATGGCACATACCCTCGAATTCTTTGCATCCATGTTCCTAGGCTAGAAGCAAGAAATCAATAGCTGCACGTTTTGTAGCACTGTGTGCCTGAGACTATCTACATCTGTAAACAATTCAGAGATTATGTGGGAGGTAAGATTGAATTCCTTCAGTGCCCAGCAAACAAGCTTTTTTAATCGTGCATAACTGCGTGCCACTGCTCCACGTGGTGTGAAGAATGCTAAAGCTATAAATTCTGCTCATGACAAGAATTTTGCTTCATCTTTGCATGTCTCACGAAAGTGTTCAATGCTCTGCGCTTCCATTTCTTGTGATATTAACTGAATCAATCACTCATGTGGTGTGAACATGGTGAGTTTCCCCAGGTAGCATGGGTTACCAAGAGGTCTGGAATTGAACACTCTGGGAATTCCATTCCAAACTTTATCTCCACATATCAGAAAATTTCCAGGGGACAGGAGCATCCCTCCAGTGGTGGTCACTTGTACAAACCCTGCTCTTTCCGTTCCCCAATGCCTCCAGTGTCCTGTCATATTTTGATACCTGACAAACAAATCCTGTTTTCCTTTTGCCAACAGCCACACTTCCCAGAGGTCAATTCCTCCAGAGCCATTATATGTCTAAAATATTGGAGACAGTGTGTTGCAATTGTCTGCTGAGACACTTGTGATACCAGGGTGAGAAATTGGTCTCTCCAGGTTGTGATATGGCTTGACTTATTCTTGCTGGTATCCACTGAGGACCTGTAGGTGACAAAACACAAGCACATCCCTTCCCTACACTAACAAATCTATTGTCCCTTTCTAGGGCAGGGGTGTCAGGTTAGCATAAGCATGTGTGAAAGCTGGATCTGGTAACCTTTGTAATTTTAATTTTGTCACTGTATCATAATAACAATTATTCTTCTAAATCTTGACACAGTCCTTATCTTAAAGCACTATCTTTAATATAAAGACCATAAACATTCTATAATACTTCTGTTCTAAATTCTTGATCTTACCTATGCTGACACTAGAAACCCATGGGAAACTAAAAGACGGTGTAAAAATTAAAATACCATGGTATACAGAGGAAAAAAAAAAAAAGAGAGAAACAAACCCTTAAATCAGTCAACCTAAAAGAGAATTATTAACATATGAACTTAGAAAAACTTACTCTACTAAAATTACTTCAAACTTATTCCAATTACAGTATTCTCCAATCACATTTATTTATGACTATCAATACTATTATTTTACTGTTAGCAGATGCTACAATCTTTACTGCTATCAATATTACTCCTATTATTATTGCAATTATGCATTCTTATTATTTAAAACAACTTATCCTGTATTATTGCACTCCATCCTATACCATTACATGACTTACTACTTATATTTGATGGTAATTCTACTAGAATTACTGACAGCGTATCATATTCTATTACTTGCCATAGATATGATAATTATTACTTATACTATTATAATTATTCATTAATTATACTACTTTATTATAATTACTTATTTTGTTATAGTTATTAATTAGCTATAATACATAATTATTGCAACTTTATATTTTAATTGTGGATTAGTTTTATTACATGTAATAATTACTTTCACTATAATTACTCAGTATTGAATTAATAATTGTTTATTATTTATTCTTACTATTCATGTAATCATTCCTATTATCAGTATTAGTAGCAATAGTACTGTGTTATTCTCTTGCATATCACATACTTTGTGATAAACCTTGTCCACCACAATTTTACACTAGACTATATTATTTATATCAGACCACTCTTATCCAGTAACTTTAGATTTGTTCTGCATTCCTCCGAAAGCATCCCACAACATTATCTATACGAAAATGTTTTTCTTAGCCTCTATATTTTTCGTGCTAGTATTTCCAAAATCTCCAATTCTGTTCTTTATAGCAAAATACTTTTTTTTTACTCTTACATTTCTAGGAATAGCTGTTACTAAAACTCACTGAATAGGGCTGTTTGTTATTCCTCAAGATGACATTCACATTTGCTGCATTTCACAAACTGTACAACAATTATTACAGGCATTGAAAAATCAGGACTTTAAGATCTATTACAATCAAAAACTAACTCTGAAGTCATCTATACCAGATTTGCACCCACAAAATCAATGCATGTTAGAATAGCTCTTGTAAATAGAAAACAATTTGAACAGTGTCACTTTTAAACTCAGAGCAAGTTTTGAAAAGATGAAAAACAGCAAGAGAGGAAGGCAGGGGGGAAGGGGTGTGTGCATGTGTGAACCACACCAGGCTGTGCACAAAACCAGCCTGTTTCCCTTTGCCTGCAATCCATCACCCTCAAAATTGTACAGGCTGTAAACACTAGAAGCAAGGTCTTCAGTGCATGAATACCATTTATCAGTTTTAAAGTGTTTTTTCCACTAATTTCCTCAGTGTTGAGAAAATAGGCTACTGTTTCTTTAAACCAAACCTGTGCAAGGGAAAACAGAACTGAATAACAGAGGCAGTTTCTTCAGAAATTGAACAGAAGGAATAAAACTGATTTTCAAAACTTTCTCGATGTGGTGTGCATTAAAGCTTCTTTCAAAACCTTTTCTTCTGAGTTTTTAATGGTGAATGCTCTTCTGGGGTGGGGAGGCAGGAGTGCTTTTGCAGTTGCTGCCGCCTCCATATTACCTGTTTGCTGCAATTTTACCTACTAATGTGTCATAAAACCATAAATCCATCACTTGCAGAGCTGTAAATTAATTGTCGTGTAAGCTAGAAAAACACAAGCCTGAGCTCTGCTTGTTTCTCCACAAAGGGAAACCAAAGAGAGAGTCTGAAACTTAAACTTGCAGCGGCATTTTTAAGACTTGGGAAGTGACTAAGTTCTCTAAAATAGTCTCATTTTGATCCACAATAGCATCATGAAGAGAAGGAAAACACATAGGATGAAAAGCATAACAATGTGACCGATTCCCTCATTTTTCAGGTGTCTTGAGATGCAATAAAAATTTTTGAGTTGCTATTGCTCTGGGAGGCATAAGGGGGTAGGAGGAGTAGGCACAGCAGATGCTGTGAGCACCTGTCATAGAGCAGTACCAACAGATGTCTCTGAAGCAGCCTGCTCCATCATCTCATGGCATTTTTTCCAAACTGGTGCCAATTGTGCTGTGGACTTTCGCCCAACACCAATAGAGTCCCATAGGTCCTTTTCCAGCTGCTGCCACACAACTAAATCAAACACTTGTGCAGAGTCTTTAATAAAGCCTCTTTGTCAAGCCAAAAGCAGCAGATCTTCAAGACCTGCCTGTCTTAAGTCCGTGTCTGTCTCTTCAACCATTTGCATCAGACACTTAACCATCGCCTTGTCTTTTTTCTGTGGATACTGTGTTCTCCTATGCTGCTGTCCTTGTAAGCTTACACTTCCTGCCTCTCTTGGGCAGCCTGATGCCTGCGACACAGTACCACCAGCCAGCAGCCTTCCCTTGCCTTTTCAGCAAGCGATCCCTGTTCACGATCTCTTACCAAAATCATCACGTTGGGGGTCACCAGACATTGGGGATCATGAGAGAACAGATGACACAACACCAATGTGATGCACCCAAGATCGCCTGTTTATTGCAGAAAATCAGTATATATTTATACAGGAATAAACTGCCTGGTCATGTAATGCATTCTTTGATTGGTTACGGGCAGCTCTTCTTGAGCTGTTCACACACTGATAAATGTCTTCAAGACAGTCACTGATCAGGCACCCTGTTTTGCTATGCTACATCCTTGTTTAACAGAACTACCTTCCTATTCTACATAGCTACTTTCTTATCTTGAGTGACATAGCAGAAGGAACAGCTGCACTGGCAGCTCTTTCCCTCATTTGTGACTTAAACTTTGTCTAACTTAACTCTCAATAGTGTATCCAGATAGTAAGATGCAACAGAAGGCTTGGAGGAAAGAGCTCAGAGGAACAAGTCCCTGCAGGGTTCTGTCTTCTGTTGAGCACACAGGGAGCAGAGCTCCTCATGTCTGCAGTCTCTGGGTCACACCAGACAGACCAAGACTGAATCAGAAATGGTCTGAAGAAAGACATTGCTGTGGGAACAACATTCTCACAAGGGTAACACCAGCAGCCAAACTTTGAGAAACCTTTCTCTTCTCACAGGTAATTAGTGATAGAACAGGAGGGAATGGCCTTAAGCTGCAGCAGGGTGGGTTTAGATTGGACATTAGAAACACTTTTTTCCCAGAGTGGTCAGGCATTAGAATGTGCTGCCCAGGGAGGTGGTTGAGTCACAAAACCTGGATGTGTTTAGAAGTCATTTGGATGTGGTCCTAGGGGATATGGTTAAGGGTGAGCCTTGTAGAGTAGGGATATTGGCTGGACTTTGGGATCCTGTTCTGGCCTGAATGTTTCTGTGATTGTTGCTCTGTGAAGCCAGAATGGACCTGCTTTGAGTGACATCAGAACTGCTCTGCAGGAGCAGACAAACAGTTTATCGCTTCTGAAACCATCCAGTGAGCAGTTTGCTCAGGGTAGCCTGCATCTCCTTGTTCCTCAGACTGTAGATGAGAGAGTTCACTGCTGGAGGCACCACTGAGTACAGAATTGATACCACCAGGTTCAGGAGTGGGGAAGAGATGGAAGAAGGCTCCAGGTAGGCAAAGATGCCAGTGCTGATAAAGAGGGAGAGCACAGCCAGGTGAGGGAGGCAGGTGGCAAAGGCTTTGTGGTGTCCCTGCTCAGAGGGCCTCAGCACTACTGAAGATCTGCACATAGGACACCATAATGAACACAAAACAGCAAAAGACTAAACAGACACTGACCACAATGAGCCAAACTTCCCTGAGATTGGCTCTGGAGTAGGAGAGCTTGAGGATCTGGGGGATTTCACAGAAGAACTGGTCCACAGCATTGCCCTGGCAGAGAAAATGTATTGGCTGTGTGCAGCAGAGAGTAGAGAATCCCATAGGCCCAGGCAGCTGCTGTCATGTGGGCACAAGCTCCGATGCCCAGGAGGGTGCCATAGTGCAAGGGGTTGCAGATGGCAATGTAGCGGTCATAGGACATGATGGTGAGGACAGAAAACTCTGTTGCAATCAGGAAGATTAAGAAAAAGACCTGTGCAGCACATCCTGTGTAGGAGAGGATCCTGGTGTCCCTCAGGCAATTTGCCATGGATTTGGACATAGTGGTTAGAAGTAGTACGCAGGTCAAGGAGGGAGAGGTTGAAGAGGAAGAAGTACATGGGGGTGTGCAGGTGGTGGTCCCAGGCTATGGTGGTGATGACGAGGCCATTACCCAGGAGGGCAGGCAGAAGTGCAGGAGCTGCAGCTGCAGTGTGTCTGTGAATGCCAGGAGGAGGAACTGGGTGATGGAGCTGCTTACGGACATTTTCTGTCTCTGGGCATGGGGCAATGTCAGAGGAGAAGAAGACAGTGATAAGTTAGGGGAGACTTCTGCAAGCAAAACCAAAGCCATGTCCCAAAGACCCTCACCTGTCACACACAGACAACCTTTGCTTTTTCTCAGAGACCTTCATTCAGCCCCAAGGCTGGAGCCCTGCTTGGTGCTGCCAAAGCGCGGGAGGAAGTGCAGAGCCTTTGCCCACAGGCCATGGAGTAGCCAGCTCTGCTCTGCAATGGTGGATACAGGGACGGACTACTGATGCTCAGCTGTGCTCTGTGGAAGCCTTTGAATGCAGAAGGCTTTGTCAGCATCTGCACTGCCAGGGCTAAGGGACAGGGGTGGATGAGGCACCACCTTGCTGAGATGGAGGTGATCACACTCCAATGTCACCCTGGAAGGCCACCAGATCCTGCTGAGTGCAGGGGGATCACCAAAGAGCACTGAATGTCTCACTTTCTCTCAAGATCCCAGCACCCCACTTCTAGCCCAGCATATTCCTGACTCAGAGTGTCCTCTGGAAGGCTGCACAGCCTGGATGGATATCCCAAGGAGACGGCCATGGGCCCTGAGCATGGCAGCTTCTAAAGGGAGTCAGCTCATTGCCCAGCCTCACAGACTGCCCTGCCCAGAGCTTTGCAGGTTGGTGGTCAGCTGGGACCCCTCATTGCTGTGGACCCACCTGCACAGAAGGTCTCACAGGGTCTGAGTCTGACCCTGCAGCTGAGGTTCCTGTGCCTGGAGGACTACCAGCAACACCAAGAGCATCTGAGACAGGCAAGGACAGGGAGAGACATCAGGCAAGCCCTCAGATGAGGAGTGCAGGTCCTTGCTGAAGTTCCCAGGAAAGCTCCATGTGATCGTGCCTCTGCAAGCTTTAGGAGGTTCCTCCAGGACCTGCACCTGCATTGCCCTGAACCCACAGGCTCACCCTGTCAGTAACTACAGTGACTCCTCCTCCAGTGAGCTCTGCTTCATTCTCCTAGTCCTGGCCACCTTAAAGCTCTCTCTGCCTTCTTCATCTCCCTGAGATCCCCTGGCAGCATCCTCAGCCCTGCTGTGCTCTGCAGAGGAGCTGATCCTGGGCAGAGCTGTCTCTCCACACTGCTGCCTGCTTGCCAGTAGCTCCTTCCAGCCCAGGACCCTGCCCCAGCTCAGCAGCAGAGGACCAGCCCAAGGCATCTTAAGGACTGATCTGGTGGCTTTGGTGCCAGATGAACCTCAGAGACTGAGAAGCTGAAGAAACCTCTCCAGAATTCAAGGTGTTAATGGGTCCCACGGAGGGACACAGGAAAGGTGTCCCCAGTGGCTGTTTAGAGCAGAAGGAGACAGTGGATGCAAGGAAAGCATCACTGGAGGCACTGAAGCACCTCCAGGGGCCGGTCAGAGCAGAGAACTGGAGGCAGTGCTGCCAGGTCAGGAAATCAGCTAAAAGTGGCTCTGATGCTGAGCAAACCTGGAGGGGTTTCATTAATGCAAAGGGCTAAGCCCTGAGCCCCAGCCCCTGGGAAAGGAGATCCTGTCCCTCGCGTGTGCCTCTGGCCTCTTCTGGAGGCAGTGGGGAGTGAGGGGGAGCAGTGCAGGAAATTCTGTGACACTTTGTGGTCTCCAAAAGGAGGAGCAAGGATGAAAACAACTCCAGAGGCTCAGAAGAACCTTCTCCTGGCAGCATTCCTGCGTCAGACACAGCTTGTCTGACTGACATCTGCAACTGAGCAGATGGCTGCACAGTCTGTTACTTGTGAACAGATTTTTCAGATTTTGCTGTGCTTTGCTTGCACAGAGAAAACTCCTGCTAGAAAGTCATGAAATGTTCTCTTTAAAAGCATTTTTATCAGATGCGTCTCCTAAAATAAACCTCTCCAATTAGCTGCAGAAATCTTGGCAAGAACCAGAGGATAAGTTGTGGCTCATCAGTGTTTTAGTGAGCCCCATGGAGTATTTGGGGCTGAGTCCATGCTGCTCAGGTGCTGCCAGAAGCCTGAACAAGCCTGTCAACAAGTCCAAATCAGAAGCAAACCCCAAAGTATTTTTAAGCACTGATTTGCCCCACTGAGAGTCGTTACTGACAAAGGCTCCCAGGGACTCCTTAGAGCAGATCACTGAGGCCATGACTGCAGGGAGACAAAGGCAGAGTGCAGGGGACAAAGCCTTGCATTTAGTTTATGAAGCAGAAAGGCCAAGCCCTGAGCACAGCCCTTGGAACAGCAGAGCCTGAAAGCCTGAAAGCAAAGTTTCTCCTTCCAGACCTTGGTGGGAGAGGCAACTGCCAGAGCCAAGGGGACTGATCTATGGCAGGACATTGATGCACGACTGGAGAGAATTCCAGTGAAGGTGCGGCACGTAGACGCACACATGCCCAAAAGCAGAGCCACTGAGGAACATCAACACAACCATCAGGCAGATCAAGCTGCTAAAATGTCTCAAGTTGACACCAACTCTGATCTTGACCTTGATTGGAAACACCGAGGTGAACTGTTCTTAGCTCGGTGGGCCCATGATTCATCTGGACATCAAGGCAGAGATGCAACCTACCGATGGGCACGAGATAGGTCAATTGACTTATCCATGGACGCTATCACCCAAGTCATTCATGACTGTGACATCTGTGCTGCTATTAAGCAGGCTAAGCGAATCAAGCCCTTATGGTACGGTGAGCGATGGTCCAAGTACAAGTATGCTGAAGCCTGGCAGATTGACTACATCACTTTGCCTCGTTCTCGTTCTGGCAAGCAGTATGTGCTAACGATGGTAGAGGCCAGCACCGGATGGCTGGAAACCTATCCAGTTCCACATGCTACTGCACGCAACACCATTCTTGGTCTGGAGAGACAAATCATGTGGAGACATGGAACTCCAGAGAGAATTGAATCAGACAATGGCACTCATTTCAAGAACAATCTTGTGAAAAACTGGGCCAAAGAGCACGGTATTGAGTGGATCTACCACATCCCCTACTATGCACCAGCTTCAGGAAAGATTGAGCGCTACAACGGTTTGCTCAAAACCACCCTAAAAGCCATGGGGGGGTGGAACTTTGAAAAACTGGGACAAACATCTAGCACAAGCAACCTGGTTGGTAAATAGTAGAGGTTCTGTAAACAGAGCAGGACCTGCACAATCAGATTGGATCCAAACAGTGGATGGTGATAAAGTTCCTGTTGTACATGAAAAGAATCTGTTAGGAAAAACTATTTGGGTATTTTCTCCTTTGGGCGTAAGGAAAACCTGTCCGAGGGGTGGTGTCTGCTGAGGGTCCTGGTCACACATACTGGGTAATGCAGGAGAATGGTGAAATCCAGTGTATTCCACAGAGAAATCTAACCCTAGCTGAGAAAATTTAAATTCAACGTGTACAATACAAGCTGTTAGGAGTTGTCTGTTCTAGGCATTACCTGGCATCCAAGGAATCTACAAGAGAACCTACAGTATGTGAGTATGAACCCAATGTCACCTGAGAGTCCCAGTTCTCATCTCATGTGTGAGGAGACAAACTGTTTAATGTTTTCTGAGTTTTTGAATCACCTACATCTGAGAAAGCTGGAATAAACCATGAACTGAACTTGTAATATTCATTATTGTAGATACTGTTTTATATTAGATGGATAGTTCTCAGTAAAGCTCTGAGTGAAATAGACAGGGGTGGATTGTGCTGGTTTGAAGCTAACTGGAATATTTTTATGAAAATAATTAGATTATAGGGTGTGAAAACAATGGTGATGTCTATTTCACTCATAGGCTTGCTGAGATGTCTAAGAACAAGAACACAAACATAGATAAGACACACACACAGAGTGTCTCGTTTCTGTCTCTCTGGGAGTTTCTGGTCTTTCTGCTGTGTTACATAACTAACCACTCTGCTTCTAAACCCCCTGGCAATCCTCCAAACTCACCTTGTGCATAAGGCAAACCCTGGGGTAAGGTAGAGGGATGGGAAGACGGTGGAAACATGTTTGGGAGCCCCTCCAGGGTACACTGATTTCTGGGAGGAGGATTGTGTTTCTGTGTTACCTTTAACTTGTATTTTTCTGTAAATATTCACGTCTATTGTGTATATCTCAGCTTGTATATTCTGCTAAGCTGTAAACATATCTTCATTCACAAAGGGCAGATCTTGCCTGACAAATTTAGTGGGTTTTTATGATGAAGTCACAGCGACAGTGGACAAGGGAAGGGCAACTGATGGCATCTACCTGGACCTGAGTAAGGCATTTGACACTGTCCCACATGACATCCTGGTCACCAAACTGGAAAAACATGGACTTGATGGGATAAGGAATTGGCTGGATGGTGATCAACAGAGAGTGGTGAGCAACGGCACAATGTCCACCTGGAAACCAGTGACAAGTGGTGTCCCTCAGGAGTCAGTGCTGGGACCAGTGTTGTTTAACATCTTTGTCAGTGACATGGACAGAGGAATCAGTGCACCCTCAGCAAGTTTGCAGATGACACAAAGCTGTGTGGTGCAGTCGACTTGCTAGAGGGCAGGGATGNCTCTCGTCAGACCCCACCTGGAGTACTGTGTGCAGTTCTGGAACCCTCAGCACAGGAAGGACATGGAAGTGTTGGAGCGGGTCCAGAGGAGGGCCACAAAGATGATCAGAGGGCTGGAGCAGCTCTCCTATGAGGACAGGCTGAGGGAGTTGGGGCTCTTCAGCCTGGAGAAGAGAAGGCTTCGAGGGGACCTGATAGTAGCCTTCCAGTATCTGAAGGGGGCCTACAGGAAGGCTGGGGAGGAACTATTTACAAGGGCTTGCAATGACAGGACAAGGGGCAATGGGCTTAAACTGGCAGAGGGGAGATTTAGACTGGATGTTAGGAGGAAGTTCTTTCCAGTGAGGGTGGTGAGACACTGGAACAGGTTGTGGCTGTTTCCTCCCTGGAGGTGTTCAAGGCCAGGTTGGACAAGGCCTTGAGTAACCTGCACTAGTGGGAGGTGTCCCTGCCTATGGCAGGGGGTTGGAACTAGATGATCCTTGAGGTCCCTTCCAACCTTACTATTCTATGATTCCTTAACTTCTATCTGGTTGAGTCTAGTCTGGGTGATTTTAGAAAATGTGGGTGGGGGGTGGGGTGGGGTTAGGTAACTCCCAAACCATCACACATTAGTAGACCCTTCAGGAAAATCTGCTCCATGATCTTTCCAGGCACAGAGGTGAGACTGACTGCTCTGTAGTTCCCAGGGTCATCCTTTTTTCCCTTCCTGAAGATGGGCGTTGTGTTTGCCCTTTTCCAGACAGCAGGATCTTCACCTGTCTGCCATCACCTTTCAAATATGATGGAAAGTGCATTGTGTAAAACTATAGAGTATGTTGGATGAAATCAGAGAGTAAATTGTGTGAACAGAGAGTGGGTTGTGGGACAGCATAGACTGCTTTGTGTGACATCACAGAGTTGATTGTGTAACACCACAGAGTATGTTGTATGACACCATAGACTGGGTTGTGCAATACCATGGAGCAGGTACTGTGACATCATAGAGGGGGATTGTGTGACATCATGAAGTGAGTTGTGCAACATGGAGTGGGATGTGTGACACCACAGACCTGGTTGTGTGACATCATAAAGTGTGTTCTGTTACATCACTACGTGCATTGTGTGACATCATGGACTTGGCTGTATGACATCTTAGTGTGGGTTGTGTGACATCATAGAATGGGATGCGCAGCACCATAGGATGTGTTGTGTGACATCATGGAGTGTGTTTTGTGAGATCATGGAGTGGGTTGTGTGACACCATAAAGACCTTTGTGTGGCATCATGGAATGGGTTGTGTGAGATCATTGAGTGGGGTGTGCGACATCATAGATTGGGTCATGTGACATGATAGAGTAGATTGTGTGACACCATAGTGTGAGTTGTGTGACAAGTTAGAGTGTCACCATTGTCATGGTAGGCCAAAATAGGCTTATACATGTCCCGGCTTGCCCAGCCATGTTTTTCTACTCTCCCTCCTTCTGTTTTGGGGAGAAGCAACCATGGGAAAGAAGACAAAAGAATCTGGAGCCACTGAGTCTGAGGATTGTGGCCTGCCCAGACTTGTTTTGAACCCTGCAGTAAACAAGGTACACATGGTTGCTTTGTGCAAGGTCTGTGCTCTGCCCAAATTTGGGTAAAGCAAGCCTATGGCTTCACCTGATATGGTCAAGCTTGGCTAACTGCCATTCTGATTGCCTATTCTGTGTCCAAAGGCTCATTGGTCTCGGGCTGTATGGATAACAGGAGATGAGCAGGGAGCACAACCTGTGCTCTGCCATTGTATCCATGTCCTACCATGGTATTCATGCTGCCTTATATCTTGAACTGCCTGGAAACTGCCTTTCAAGAGTTTACCAGGAACAGGCTCTAAATGCTTCCACGCGATCAGCCTGCACAGCCAGCCTGACATGGTGCAGAGACTGCACATCTCAAGACATCCTGCCCACACCTGAAAGTCTCCTACCAAGATGGGAAGTCCTGGAGATACACAGATCATCGAGAGGAGATCAGGACCAGGTCAGAGCTTGTCTGCCTCCTTTCCCCAGCAGCCTGGGAAGAACCAGAAGTCTCAGCAGATGACAAGAATTCCTTGAAAGTGCTTTGGGTACTGTCTGAAGCTGTAGCCAGCTCTGCGAGTTGGCAGAACCTTTTTTGAGTAGATATTTAAAGCCTCTTGTAACTTACCATTGCCTTATGCCATAAGCAGAAAGGAGCTCACTGAATCCATCTAGTGGGCAAGCAGAGTATTGTCCGCAAGCGGTACAGTAACCACAGCAATCTTCTCTTCCAGTTCAATCGAGTTCAGTTAATGTTATATATTATCACTGGTGAGTTCTAGATCCTGTTGTTACCTGTATAAAGTTTCCATGACCAATGCAAAGAACTGATTATTATTAAAGTTATTCATTGGGGTGGGGAGTTCTGAATATTGAATATTAACAAACAATATTAAAATTTGAAAAATATAATCTCACATTAATTAATTACCCTTGCACTACAGGCAGGTTTTGGGTAAAGGTTAGGGTTAAGGTCAGGTTTAGGGTTAGGTCAGGCTTGCTGTCTGGGCTGCACTCACACTCATTCATATTCAACTTTTCACCAACCTATACCCTCAGGTCCTTTTCCTCTGGGCTGCTCTCAGTCACTTACCATCCAGCCTGGAGTGCTTGGGATTGCACCAACCCACGTGCAGGACCTTACCCTTGGCCTTGTTGAATGTCATGAGATTGGCCTGGGCCCACCTCTCCAACCTGTCCATGCCTCTCTGGATGGCATCCCTGCTCTCTGGCAGGTCACCTGTGCCACGCAGCCCGGTGCCACCTGAAAAGCTGCTGAGGCTATACTCAAGTCCTCTGTCCATGTCTCTGCTGAAGCTGATCCAGCAATGTTCACAGCCCAGAAGTCAACCTTGTGCTATGCTGCATCCCCAGCAGGGTGGGCAGCAGGAGCAGGGGCAGGGGCCACCTCTGCTCTGCTCTGTGAGAAAAGGTTCAACAGAGCCAGAGGAAGGTTCTGGAAGTTAGAGTGCAAGGACAAGTTCCTGCAGTTGGGATGAGACATCCCCAAGGATCAATCTGGGCTGGGGGAATGATGGAGAACCAGCTCAGGGTAACAGAACTGGAGGGTGCTGATCAGGGTCTGCAGGGTCAGAGATTTGGTCAATCTCTGTGGCCAAATGAAGCCAGGACTTGGGCAGATAATAAATAGGAGCTAAGTTTCAAGCAGCCTGCTCTCTGTTGTTCTGATTTTGCATGCTTGTGCCCTGCTCTGCCTCCTTGCACTCTCTCCTGCCACCTTCTGCTCTGCTTTGCGTCCTCATGCTGTGCTCTGCCTCCTTGTGCTCTGTTCTTTCTCCTAGCGCTCTGCTCTGCCACTGGGTTCTGCTCTGTCTCCTTGTGCTCTGCTCTCTTATTCTGCCCTGCTCTGCCTCCTTGCACTCTGCACTGCTTCCTTCTGCTCAACTCTTCCTCATCCTCCTCTGCCTTGCCATGCTCCACACCAGTTTTGATTTAATGCTATAAGCTTGTCCACCTGGAAACTGCCGTGCCTCAATTTACCAGGGGGCAGGCATTCAGAGGAGGCAAGAATTAGCCACCAGCAAGACATTGTCTGTCTGCACACAGACCTGCCAGGAAGGAACCAAGACCAGGTCAGAGACTTTGCTAACCTCCAGCACTCTGCTAGAGACCTGGGAGACACCAAAAGCCTTCAGTGGGTACCAAACCACCAACAGGACTGCTCCTTGTGTTCTGGGTACTACCTGGGACTATAAAGCAGCCCCAGAAATCCAGAGATACAATTTTGTAAGTAAGTATTAATTATAGAATGATAGAATCAATCAGGGCTGGAAGGGACCACAGGGATCGTCCAGTTCCAACTCCCCTGCCATGGGCAGGGACACCTCACACTAGATCAGGCTGTCCACAGCCTCATCCACTCTGGCCTTTACCTCCAGGGATGAGGCTTCCACCATCTCCCTGGGCAGCCCGTTCCAGAATCTCACCACCCTCATGCTGAAGAACTTCCTAACATTCAATCTCAATCTGCCCACTTCTAGCTTTGTTCCATTCTCCTCACTCCTATCCCTACCTGTGATCCTAAAACGTCCCTCCTAAGCTTTTTTGTAGCCCACTACAGATACTGAAAGGCCACAATAGTCACCTTGGAGCCTTCTCCTCTCCAGACTGAACAGCCCCAACTCCCTCAGTCTCTCCTCAGAGTTCTAGCCCTCTGATCAGCCTCTTGGCCTTTCTCTGGACACCTCCCAGCACATCCACATCCCTCTTGTACCAGGGGCTCCAGAACTGGACGCCCTACTTCAGGTGGGATCTCAACAGTGGGGAGTAGAGGGACAGGATCACTTCCCGCACCTTGCTGCCCACACTTCTCTTGATGCAGCCCAGGCTCTGGTTGGCTGTCAGTGTGCTCTGACAACCCATATTGAGCTTCTTGTCCACCAGCACCCCCAAGTCCCTCTCCCCAGGGCTGCTCTCAAGCAAGTCCTTCACCAGCCTATACTGGCACTTGCGATTGCTTCTACAAAGCCTCTTTGCAATTAAAGTTTTGATTTGCTTCTGTAATTGCAACTGATCGATTTGCACCTTCTGCTTCGGCAGAAAGAATCTTCTTGTGTCCCCACTAGAGGGGCAAGAACCAGATCGACAATTCTCTTTCCAACAGCTCCAATTAATGTTTGCATTTCTGGGTTGGTTTTTTTCCTTACCTGTTCCAAATTACCTGTTTCCTGTGTGCAGATCCCCACAACCCTCTGTTCCAACCTGACAAATTAAAGTTTTCTGGCAAGTTTTAATTTGAATAAAAAATAATTTTCAATAGTTTACTAAATTTTTGCTTGGATATTAAATATCAGTATCAAAATTAAGAAAGCAATATTATTTTTTAATAAATTTAAACAGCTGCTATCAGGCATTGCAGGAGGCCCTCACTGGGCCTGCTGCATCCCAGCAGAACTGAGGCTTCTGAAGGACATTTGAGTGGCCCAAAATTTGTCCTGCCTAATTCCAATGTGGCCCAGGGCTTCTGATGGAATTTCGCCAAGCTCTCCAGTGGATCTGATTCCTTCCAGCAGGCCTGAAGCTCCCTACAGGTTCCCCAGTGGTCATGATGCATTCCAGAAGGCCTTGGCATTCTGAGTGTATTCCTACTGACCCTCCTCATGCCTTTCTGTATGCCCAGGGATTCTGAGGGGCATTCCTGTGCTTCAACAGTGGCCTTGATGCTTTACGCTGGACTCTGTGCTTCCAACAGGAATCCTACTGCCCCACCAGTGATCTGCAGTCATTCCAGTGAGTGTGAGCCATGAAGTTCAAAGCATAAATACTCTTTATGTCAACCTGTTCTCTCAGCAGACAAAGTTGTTTTAAGGATCCCCCAAGGGAAATTGAAACAGAACCGAGGAGTTGGTTGAGAAAGGCACTTTAATGTTACTTTTGCTTCTGTGTGCCAAGGGAAAGTTAGAGTACAGGAAAGGAGGAAAAGCAGGGAATGCTAAAGCAAGGCATCATCACCACCCAGGATCAACTGATGTCTCACCAGTCCTAAAGTTTTCCCACAGTGGGGAGCTCCACGTGTCCAGGTTGCTCTCACAGATTTAGTTTCCCAGTCCCACAGGCAGTCACACTTCCTTAGCTGGTTGCCAGTTTCTTGCCCCAGAGCCTTTCTGTAGGTTTCTGCAGGCTGTGCAGCTCCAAACTGCACCTGTGCTACTTATTTGTGGGGAGGGGTCTCTCTGCCTGAAGACCCCTGACCCATCCCATGACATCTGCACAGGCACCTTCAGCTTCCAGTGCAGCATCTTGAGAACAGACCCAGTAGGTTTCTGCAGCAGCTCAGCCAGCTCCAGCTTGCATAGCAGCAGCTCATGGCACACTGCTGAGAGCTACAGAGCCAAGTGTCAGAGGAGAGGTCCTGCTGGGAGTATTGCTGGGAACTGTGCTGAGACACAGCAGCCTCTCTCAGGATGGTTTAACTCTTTACACTGCTAAAGTTCCTAAAAGCTCCTGAGCACTCAAATAAATCTCTTCCCACTTCTCAGTCAGTAGAAAGCCTCAGGGAAGTCCCAGGTCATCAGGAATCCACCAGGAATGTTGCTGAGCTAGGGGGAAGCTCTTTGGAAGCCCTGGACCTGATGGAAATCAGCAGAGCCCCTTAGTGGAAATCTGACAGAAGCTTTCCAGGTGCTTCCAAAGACCTCCCTGAGATCCCCCCTACACCCTCTAAAGCCAATACTGGAACAATCCAAAGATCCTCCAAACATGCCTAAAAATATCCCTCTGAGATGCCCCTGAGACTACTCTCAGCAAGAGACTCTGAAGACTCTTCTGAGAACCTCATTTTTACTTCCCTGAACTGGGCACAGGGCTCCAGCCCCATTCCTAGGGAACAAATGCCCCAAACATTTGGACACTCTGGGCAGGAATGTCTAAAATAACAGCAAAAAAGACAGGATCTGGGTTACTTTGGGGGTTTATTGACACCACTGGGCACTGGACAGAGGGGTTTAACCCCAGGGAGACACAAAGAATTGGGAAAGAACAAGACAAATCCTGGAAAAGCTCAGCCCAGCTCCAATGGCAGCTCTGGTTGTGCTGACTCATCACCAGAATTATTCTCATCAGCACTAACTGATGCTCAGAGGGGCAGGAGGTGTTTGTTCCTGCTGGAGCCCACAGCCTCTGAGAAATGCATGAAAAAAAGAAGCAATGTTGATGCAATCTGCTGGAAAGGCCTTCTTAGGGTGGGGACACAATTATCCCAAAAGAGCTGGGGTGGGTCTATTTGTGCTTCCCCTGCAGTGTGGGTTGGTCAACAGTGTGGGTGCGGCAGTGGGAAGTGAGACTGCTGCTGCGGGTGAAGCTTTTGCCACAGTCAGAGCAGGTGTAGGGCTTCTCACCGGTGTGCAAACGACGGTGCTGGGTGAGAGTAGAGCTGTGAGTGAAGCTCTTGCTGCAGTCAGGGCAGGTGTAGGGCTTCTCACCAGTGTGGACACGACGGTGCCGAGTGAGAGTAGAGCTGTGGGTGAAGCTCTTTCCACAGTCAGAGCAGGTGTAGGGTTTCTCACCAGTGTGGACATGATGGTGCTCAGTAAGAGTAGTGCTGTGGGTGAAGCTCCTGCCACATTCAGAGCAGGTGTAGGGCTTCTCACCAGTGTGGACATGACGGTGCTGGGTGAGAGTAAAGCTGTGAGTGAAGCTCTTGCCGCATTCAGAGCAGGTGTAGGGCTTCTCACCAGTATGGAGGAGTCGGTGTTGGATGAAATTTGAGCTGGTGGTGAAGCTCTTGCCGCATTCTGCACAGGGGAACAGCTTCTCTCCGGTGTGGATACGGCGATGGACGGCAAGAGTGGAGCTGTGTTTGAAGTTCTTGCCACAGTCCCTGCAGCTGAAGGACTTCTCAGTGGTGTGGACACTGATGTGCTTGGCAAGGGCAGACTTGTGAGCAAAACTTTTGCTGCAGTCAGCACAGCTGAAAGGCCTCTCACCGGTGTGGGTCCGGCGGTGGTTAATGATATATGAGCGTCGTGTGAAGCTCTCACCACAGTCAGCACAGCTGAAAGGCTTCTCGCCTGTGTGGCTTCGGCGGTGATTAATGAGGTGTGAGCGCCATCTGAAACTCTCACCACAATCAGCACAACTGAAGGGTTTTTCACCCATGTGGATTCGATGGTGGTCAGTGAGTCTAGTGCGCAGTGTGAAGCTCTTGCCAGAGTCAGCACAGCTGAAAGGCCTCTCGCCAGTGTGGGTTCGGCAGTGGTCAGTGAGACTGGAGCGCTCTCTGAAGCTCTGACCATACTCACGGCACTGAATCTGCTGCTTGACTGACAAGGAGGGGGCTAACATGAACACACCCTCCTCCTCATACTCCTCCTCCACTTCTGCATCCTGTTCAGCTTCACCCTCATCATTCTCCTCATAGACATCATCATCACAGTAATTATTCCCCTCATTGTCATCCTCTGTCTTGCCCTCTTTCTCCTCATCCTTGGGGCTGCATGCTGACTGCTCCATCTTGATCTCTGGGTGCTGCTTCTCTTCCCAGTCCTTATCTGGGTCCTTCTGTAAGGCCATGTGGTGGGGGAAGAGGTCACTGCTGGTACCTAGGGAAGATGAAAAACCCTGACCCCAACAGCCAAACTCTGACATCCTGCCTAGGTCAAGATAGCTGTGAAGGTTTGGGAGTTCCCCGCAACCCCACACTTTGTAAAATGACCCAGACTAGCACTCAGTTGGCTGGAAGTTAAATGATGAAGCTATATTTACAGCTTTGCACAATGTACAAGCAGATACATCCACTATATACAGAATATTTACAGAAGTTAAAGGTAACACAACAACACAACACCCCTCCCAGAAATCAGAGACCC
>VWZE01012323.1:510379-535597 GCA_013396675.1 Eubucco bourcierii | reverse complement strand
CGGCGGCGGCGCGGATCCGCCGGCGGCAGCGGGCGGGTGCTATGGCCCAGGCCAAGATTAGCGCCAAGGCCAGCGAGGGAGCAGCACAGCAGCAGCAGCAGTCCGGCGGGCAGCTCCGAGGCCGCTTCTACCGTTCCACCTCCATGGCAGACCGCTCNGGGGGTCGCGGCGCTGCCGGGCCCGGGGAACGCACGGTCACGGCGGGGCGGCGGCGGGCAGAGAGCGGCCGTGTGGCCGAGGCTGCCTGGCGTGATCGGGGAAGAAAGTATCCCCCCCTCCGTCGGTGAGGGGACATTTAACAAAGGCAGCTGATGCTCGAAGTCCTGTGGCCTGGAAACCCACAAAGCCAGGAAAGGTCCGCGAACCTGTGAAAGCGGGCAGAGGGAGCGCTGAAGGCTTTCGGGGGTCGTTACCCTTTGCGGGTGACGGGGAGTCCCTAACGAGGCGGGCGGTGGTGTGCGGGCAGTGCCCGGGCCGCGGGGGGCTGTAGCCGCCCGCTCCGCAGCCTCCCCGCCGCCGGCGGGCAGGTGTCTTAGCAGCAGACACTCAGAGGGCCTCGCACGCCTCGAGCCGCGGCGCTGGGTGCCGGTGTGGGCGGCTGCTGACCTCTCTGCACCTCATGTTCTAGCTGTGGGTGTGCTCTGGCCTTGCTGCTGCCGCCTCCCCGCCGAACTGCACTGCTGTGTGCCCAGCGCTGCGTTTTGCAGCTCCGCTGGCCCTTTCCAAAGTAATCGTGACCATGTTGAGTGTTTCACGGCCATGGTGTGTCCCTGTCTCCTGCTTCTACACGGCGTTCCCTTAACAGTCCCGTTTGATTTTTTTTATCCCCCGCTTGGCTGCCATGAGAGACAGTCCCTTGACTTTTGTAGTCTTTCTTGCCCTCTCAGCTCTGCCTAATTACACCATGTCCTTCCCGAAGTGGATGGATGCACGGGGTGCTGTAGGTACGCCACTGATTCACCTCCTGCCAGTAGTTCCAACACACCCTTTCCTTCATGACAGCTGCATATTGATTAGTGGCTTCCACAGCACCACCCAGCATGTTTCTAGGACTTTCCTGTAATTAAGAGAGCTCTGTGGGACACTGGAGTTGCGTTTTCCGCTTTGTGCCTGCATTCATTTACATTATTCGGGAGTAGGCTTTATGTGCTGTCGCATTAGCCTTTCACTTAGCTTGATTAAACCTCCTTGAAGTGCTGTAGACTTCTCTGGATTCGACTAAACAAAATCCCTGTCTGAAAACAAGTCTGGCTTCTCACATCCAGGCCTGGCAGGTGAATATGTGAGTATAAAATGAGCAGCAGAATACACAAAAATAGCTTTCAAATCTGCTGAGCAACTCCAAAACAAAGGAGAGAGTGATAAACCAGGAATTAAACTTCCCAGTCTGCCGAGGGTCTTTCAAACAGATGTAGTGCTAAGTGAGGAACAGTTACCCAAAAAAAGGAGCCAAACTCCTTTTATTAAAGTCACTAAGTTTGTTGTTTGTTTTGGTATTTTTTTCCATGCACAACTAACCAACATGCCTCATTTGAGAGCTATTGGAATGATGAGAGGAAGATCTTCCACACTTCTTCCTTCCCCATCTGGTTTAGAGTAGCTGTAGACCACAGAGATGTTGCTTGTAAATAAAGTGAAAATTTGGCAAAGTGAAATACAGCTTTTTATTAAGCCCTCAACAGTTCTCAGTTCTCAAATTGCTTAGAGTCGTCCAAGCCCTGTGGCAGCCCTCATCCCTGTGGACATGCTCTGGTTTGAGCAGCCTTCCCTCTTGTCCCCTCCTCTCCACCATGTGAGCTGCTTTGCTTAGTGCATTTGTACCTGCCTGATAGGTGCTTGCAGAGTGAATTCCTTCTGTAGGGAACGGGGACAGGAAAGGGAGATTCATTTGGCTGCTGGGGAGTGAGCCCCCCCGGCAGGGGTGGCAGGGGTGGTGAGTGGCACATTTGAACCTTATAAGGGCAAGAGCTTGGATCTTCGTGTTGCCCTGGCTTTCTGGTGGATGCCAAGACCTCTTGGGAGCAGATGGAAGCAAGAGCAGAGTCTCTGTTTATGAGTCACTGTATTCTGAGGGCTGTCTGGAGTGAGCATGCAGCCCTAGGTGTGGTGACATGTGAGAGAAGTCAGGCTCTGGCCTTTTTTAAGGGAAAACCTTGGCTTTGTGCTGCTTCTCCCATTCACCTTCCCAACGACTCTATCCATCTGCCAGCAGTTGTGTGGTACTGGGGCCACCCAACTGACAACAGAAACTCAGTCTAAGCAGCAGAGGACACCAGGGCAAAGCCACCTGCTTTGTCTCTGTCCAGTGTCCTTAGCCCTGTTTCAGGAAAAAAAGCTGCACTGTCTTTGGATGTTTTCAATTTCCTTTGAAAACTCCACACCTTCAGCACCAGACTTTAACAGGGAGCTGTGTAAATCAGGCAGCAAAGGACAGAGTCACTGTAGCTGTCCTAAGAAAACCAGTGTCGAGTTTCTCATCTGAAAACAAAAGCCTAGGCTGGTCCACCTGTTCCTCTGGGGAATGCTCTGCTCACCTGAATGCTGTGTTGGGAAAAAAGGGCTCTCGGAGCTCAGCAGTAAGGGACATGGAGTTTCAGTCTTGGGCAGTGGTTGATGTTCAAAGCACCAAGTACATGCCTGGTGAAAATCTGATTGAGTGCTTCCATCAGTTAGGCAAAGGCAGTGCCAGGTATGGATACCAGTGTGTTGTGTTCCCCTCCTGGCCTTCAGGCCCGCCGGTAGTTGGCTTTTCAGCCTTGGCAGTGCTCTAATCTCTTCTGATCTTTCTTGTTCTTCCTCACCACAGGAAAGTAAAGATTCACACCAACCTGTGAAGTCAAAGTGCATTTTAGGAAAGCAGCTATGAGAGCTGCCCAGGAGCTGTGGAGCTGCAGGAATCCAGGGAAAGGTGTGCAGGGGTCTCTCCTGGGCTGCAGCCTGGGGGCTGGCAGGTGTTGGTGGCAGCCAGAGCCAGGTGACCAGAGGTCTTGGTACCAGCCAGGGCAGCAAAACAGAGTAAGGCAGTGGTGGGTGTCTCAGCTTGATAAAGCCCCACAGCATCTTCTCTGGAGCACCATTTTCCTGAGGCTGGTGTGAGTGGTTTCCACAGGGTTTTGTTGGGTTTTGGTTTTGTCGTTGGTTTGTTGGTTTTTTTTTTTCATACTAGAGCACTGCTCTGATATGATCCCACTTCTTGTTTTAACCCCTGTGTGATCCAGGTCCCTAGCAGTCACAGCTGGACAGTTCTGTTCCTTGTCTTGCCTTGCTCAGGCCATTTCCCCTCATCTTCTCTTAGGTGTGTAATTGCTGCTGGCTGATACCAATGCTAGCACACTGCTGCCACTGCCCTCCACAGAGTTTCTTTGTCAGGCTGGCTGGGTCCCAGTGTGCTGCCAATAACAGGGCAAGATGGAAAAGTTTTAGAAGGGATAGCAGAGAGGTGAGAGAGTCCTGATGTGCTGCTTCCCTGCCCCTTCACCCTGCTGGCAGGAGCTGCTGTGTCCTGCCCGTGTGCCATTAGGCAGTGCTAGGATACACTTGGGTGATGTTTGTGGAAACAAACAACCCAGCACTGAAGAGCCAGAGGATTGCAGTTGTATGGCGTTCTGCACTGCAACTGGAAATGTGCTTCAAGGAATCCCTATGAAGCAATTGCTGCAAATAAAGCAGTTCTCAAGATTTGGTTCTGACTTCCTGTAAAATGACATCAGCCAAGGCTCTAATTGGTAAATGATGGGGTTTTCGCATTGTACAACCATTAGTACTGATAATTGGGCTTTTGGGTCCTACCTCAAATACCAGTGAGGAAGCAGTGATGTTTCAGGCCCTGTCTTTAGGATTGCACCAGTTCAGGATGCATCTCTGCAATGCAGTTCTCCCACATTCTTCAGAGGACCCAGCAGGGTCTGTGGAAATCAGGGCCTGATCGATCAGGTTTTCAGTCAGTACAGTGATGTACTGAATCTGATTTAAGAACACAGTGAAAACTGAAATTCTGCGCTTCCACATTTTCATCTGAAGCTTTCCAGTGACCGCAATGCATTGCTAAAATTGTAACAAAACTAGTTTGTTAAAGGGGCATGGAGAGGCACTTATGGAAATGCTGCTAGACTGCTTAAATTACAGTGCAGACATCTGAAGCACGAAGTGGCTCCACCTGCCTCACTGCCCTTGCTAACCAATCCAAAATAGTAATTACAAAGATTTGCTCTTGGCAAAAATTTGCATTGCTTTACCTTTTCCCACCCCTCCTCAGAATGAACATTAAAGGCACAGCCTGGAGCTTGTGCTTTCACTGACTAAATTAGGTTAAATACTTTGTGAAACAGGATTCTTTCGTGAGCAGGCTGCATGTGAAGTGTGACTATTTATATCCTCAGATGCTCCTGTTCTGCCTTCTTTCACCCTCCTTTCTGCTGCTCCCTGGAGTTCCATGCCCTCAGCCAGGCTCAGAGGAAGGAGCAGCAGCTCCATCCCTGTCTCAAGAGAGAACCCCCCACACACACAGAAGCAACAATGAGCCACCATTCCCCCCTGGATTGTGCCCAGTAATGTTGAAGAGTGCAAAGCATCTAAGAGACTTCACAATGTTTTAGTTTGCTTCCCCTTCTCTGGCTGGGTTTTGTAAACATGTGAGGATATGTGTCCCCTGCTTGCAGCAGCCAGACCTACCAGGCTGCATGTTGAAGGCATCGGAACTCATCAGCCAGGTTCAGATGATGCTCTGCTTTCAGATGCACTCTGCCGGTGCAGAGTTGATGTTTCTGGCATAACCCCTGTACTTCGTTGCAGCTTGCAAGCTCTCCGAGAGCCCCTCTACCTGCAAACCTCCAGGGCAGAGCCAAGCAAAGCAGGCAGATGTGCTTTGCTGTACTGCTTAGATGAATGCAAAAGCCCCCTCCTTAAAACCATGGTGGGAAATAGGGAACTGGACTGGGTTATCTGCTGTGGCATTTTCACACTGCCTATGGCCAGAGGGGCCTGCAGCTTGTGCCAGGAGGAGGAGGGCAGGCTGCAGGCACACAGCCACGTAGCTCACTGAGTTACCAGGGAGAGCAGTTGGATGGGCTTTCCCCTTGCCCCCACCACATCATGTGTGAGTGATGCTGAGGCACAGTGAACAGGACTGGAGTACGGGTCCTGTTTTGGGGGAATCGAGTTTCCTGCTTCCCTACAAGCCCAGGAGTAGGAACTGCTCCCACAGAAGCTTCCCCTCTGTATGAATTGCAGGGCATCACTCCATGGGAGATACCAGTGATGGTGAGAGCTGGTGGTCCAGCATCTTCTCCCAGTGGCCAAGGCACAGCACTTGGTGGGGAAGCCCTTGTCATGTTACTAAGTGTGTGAGCTTTGCCCCTCCTGCCCATTTGTCTCTCTCACATGAAAGAAGTAGTTCAGCTACCAGGTGGTGCTGAAGGTCTCTGGGGTGTTTGTTGTTTCATAGGTGGGTTGTAGGAGTTCTGCAGCCTTGCTGACTTTGTCCCCACAGCTGCAGCCTTCTCCTTCAAGTTCCCCGATAGGGACTCAGCATCTGTCTTACAGCTCAACAGCTGGTGATAGCTGCCAGTTAAGCTGCAGAAGTTCTGTTGTGGAGCTCTGGAGATCCAGACTAATTGCAGAGTAGGATAGAAAAGTGCTGACAGTAAAATCAAACATCAAATTACTGTTGTTTGGGGTATTTCCACCCATTGCTTTGGATTTTGAAACTATATTGAGGCTTGAAACATGCATCTAAGATATGGGAGAGATCCCGAAATCCCAGAGGCTGCCCCATGGATAATTAAAACTGGGCTATACTTGTTAGGCTGATGTTTAATGAAGCAGTTCTTGGCTACTCTTCTGTTTAACCATTCTGTTTGGTTAAACCACCTTCAGGGTAGAAGCTTTTCGTGACGCAGCATCTGCTATGGAGCAAGAGAAAGAGATCCTGCTGGAAATGATCCACAACATACAGAACAGCCAGGATATGAGGCACATCAGCGAAGGTGAGCAGATGCTTTGCCACCCCCTCTCAACTGACCCAAAGTCAAAGCATCCCATGCTTTAGGGAGCAGCTCCTGAGAGTGCAGGCACTGGAGCCAGTGAAGGTTGTGAAAGGGCAGTCTGTTCTCCTGGGATCATCTCTCTGTTGGCTGTGTGAAGTCAGAGCCTACTCAGCTGGATGGTCTGCCATAGCTGCACTGCTGTGCGTGTGAAAGCCCCTACTTGGCTCACCGACTGTCCAAAATCAGGATTAACACAGCTCATGTGAGGGATAAAACTTCATTGTAATGATGATGATGAAATGTAGCTGAAAACTTTGAATACTGGCTTTCAGTGCTGGCTTTCAGTACTGGGCAGGCATGAGTACTGCCCGAGAGCCCTGTGAGATGATTGCTGGGGTTTGTGATGTGGCTTTGAATCTGTCCTCTAAATCTGTGTGGTTCACAGGGAGACCTTTACGTGTCTGATTCAGCGGCTGTCTAAGAGCCTGCCTGACAAGTGTGTTGTGTCCACAGCTGGGGAGAGAAAGTTTTTGGGAAACAGAACCCTCGTTTTCATCATAACCCCCAACTGCATCTGGCAGCCAGTAAACAGTTTTCTCTTTATGGCCTTCTGGGGTCCAGATGGCCCCTCACAGTGGGTACAGCAGGTCCTTGGGGTGCCAGCTCTGCAAGTTACTATTGATTCCTGATAATGTGGTTGGCTTTGCTTCCATGTGAGACAGCAAGCCCACAGCAGGGAAGCATTGCTTAGCTTACAAGCAGGGCTGTAAGCCCCCTTTCAGACCAGGAGATGCTGCCTTCTGTGGCCCGAGTGGGACTTGGGCAGATGCAAGAAATCTGGGTCTGTGCTTAACCAAACCAGCTTTGCTGCCGAGTGGCTCGCTCGTCTCGAGGATGCTCCTTGCGCAGGAAGGAGTCTGCCTGCAGCCTAGGATGCTTTCTCGGTTTGGGTCTAGGTGAAAGAGAAGAGCTGAATCTGACTGCCAACCGCCTGATGGGCCGAACCCTGACTGTGGAGGTGTCTGTGGAGACCATCCGCAATGCGCAGCAGCAGGAGTCCCTGCAGCATGCCACCAAGATGATCGATGAGATCGTCAACAAGCTCCTGGATGATCTGGAAGACGCCAAAATCCGCCTCATGTCACTGTATGGCGCCTGCACGTCCGACGTGCCGGCAGGACCCATCGATCAGAAGTTCCAGTCTGTGGTCATCGGGTGTGCCATCGAGGACCAGAAGAAGATCAAGAGGCGGCTAGAGACTCTGCTCAGGAACTTGGAGAACTCCGAGAAGTCCATCACGTTGCTGGAGCACCAGAAAGCCTCCATTCGACAGTCTTGCAACAGCAAGCAGGATTAGCCTCTCCTCCTGGCTGCCGCTGGCACACTGTAGGACGGGCAAATCCCCATTGAGAGCACACAGAAGCCAAGGAGAGGGTTCCCTGCACGGGCACACGCATACTCACGCATGGCCCCACAGTGGTTCCCAGTGCCAGGGGCTAGCATTTACTGGGTTTGGTGGCATGGGCGTTTTCTTTGGGCATACAGGGTGGGTCAGCTCTCTGCAGAGCTGATGATGCTCTGCTGCAAGCTGTAACTGCTTCTGCTCAGCTGTCAGAACTGCCAACATCTGCCTTTCTTCCATTCTCCTGGGGGGTTCAGAGGTGTTCTGAGTACCATGAGACTTCAGCCTTTCTCTGCTGTATCCATAGTGCGTGAATCAGACTTCTGGGGCCGAGAGACGTCATGGCAATAAATCAAAATCAGTAATAAACTCTGCACAGCATTTTCATACACAATACCCTGTCCTACTCAACACCATTTACAGTTTGAGTAATCTGGCACCATTTCTAGGTAGATGCTAGACCTTCCAAGAGAGTTTTCTCATGGTTTTCACTTTGTTGTTGTTAAGCTCTTCCCTGACCTAAAAATACCTGACAGTAACATGTGAGCTGTCTCACATTTCAGGATTTTTTTTTTCTTGCTTAAAACTTTGCTAATTAATTGTTACTGGGGTGTTAAACAAGCAGCTTGCTTTTGTGCATGTGGAACTGCACCCAAGAGGAAGCAGGAATAGATTACTTCCCAGATTCCCGACACCTGCGTGAAGAGGCATACCCTGTTGCAAAACCAAACCAAACCCCCACTCCCATCCAGATGTGACTACTTACCTGTCTGCCTTCAGAAAATGCACCAGGCATCTTTGATAGATCAGTAATATTTTAATGCCACTTCCAGTGTCTACAGCCATCCCCTTAAACCTTGTTACTGTGTTAACTAGGCTGAGCACGAACAATCACATGAAAAAGCACAGCAGAATTGACATCCTGTACCTGAACTGTGTGCTGAGGACGTTGGAGGCAAGCGCTCAGATGCACTGCTTCTGCCAGACTGGCTTGTCCAGGCTCCTTCCTTCGAAGGTAGCCAGTGTGCCCTTTGGATCCCAGCTGTTCACAATACGGAACTAGAACCAGGCACACAAGTCTCTCGAGCAGATTCAGGTTGCACAGCTACAGGGTTACAACAGCCCCTTTGAAAAAGCAATCCAGTGACAGGTCCATGCAAGGGTAAAAGTAGAAATGTGGGTTAGACCAAACAGCAAGCAAATCGATCATGGTCTCCTGGCACAGCACTGCTGATGGCACAAAACAGCAGAATTAACTCCCGAGAGCTTCACGGGAGCAGCACAGAATGTTCAGCTTTAAACATTTGCTTTTCCACTTGAGGACATAAGGTGCGTTGTGTTGACTTCTTTTTCTAGAAACACATGACATTTACTTGTGATCAGGACAGTGACAAATCCAGCTATGTGCAGGGCTGGTTTAACCCTTCAGATTCATGGGGACATGAAAGTAAGACCAAGTCATTGATTATTTGTGATGCTCTTCATCCTCACAATGCAGCATTTTCTTCCTGCTCTTGAATAGTTTTTCTTTTGGTTGACCAGCTGTAGTGGGTCATGCTGACTCACACATATCTCAGCAAGAAAGAACACTCACTCCACAAATTATTTATCAGCATTACCCCACCAGCAGAAACCTGAGAATGAGCCTGGCTCAGCACCAGGATGGCCTGGCTTTGCAATGGCACAAAACCAGTTCTTCAGTGTGGAGCTGTCTAAAGGGTCTCCTGTTCTTGTATATAATCTTTCATCTTAAACCCAAGCATTGTTGCCTTTTTTCCTTCTATATTCTTGGTTCTCTATTTGATGCCATATTTAACAGAACTATTTTCTTCTGTCACTACTATTTGAGCATTACCAAAGAGCTGCACACCTGCTGATTCTCACGAGAAGAGGGTAAGGTGGATTACATGAAGTCAAGCTCGTTGGGACCATGCTTGCTCCTGGTCTATGTGCGGCTAAGTGTTCATGTACTGCAACTGCAGCCAAAGCTCTGTAGTTGCATTCAGAAAAACAGGAGAGGCTGAGGCATCCTCACTGAACCTAAGCAGCAGGTCTGGCTGTTGGCTATGTGACACAGCTCCCACCAGAGGGTTCTGCAGTGCTTAGCAGTTAACCTGTTACCAGCTGGCAGCCATCCCCTTGGACAGGTGGACTCAGAGGTTCAGAGCACTTACCTCAGCTGCTCGAGTCCCTTTTGTCCACCTGCAGAAGGGATGCAGAGGGAGCCCCTGTGACAGATATGCTGTAGCCTAGTGATGGGGGAAGGGAAAAAGGCAACTTTTACTGAGGCATACAAGATTTCAAACAGGGTATCAGGCTGACAGTATGGGAATTTAACTAAAAAAGTTTTAAGCGTTGCCTGAAGAAACACTGAAAATAAGAAAGCTCCAAACTTGTCCTAAATGGAACATTTCATTATTATTTTAATTACTCACACACAAGCACAGAGATCTGAGTGTGATCAGTCCTACAAGTTTGAGTTTCCAATTGGGAACACATTCCCTGGCATTACTGCTCTGCATCCACTGATGCCCCACTGCCTGGAGAAGCCTCATTCATGAATGGACAGGACCAGGGACTGGCAGTACTCCGGAGCCACTAGGGACTGCTCCTTTCACCATGGCATGAACCAGTACCAAAGCTTCTTGCTAGCAGTGGCATTATCAGCCAAGCCGGAGCTCCGGCAGAACTGGGAGAGCACAGCCGATTTGCTGCTCGGGAGCTATGAAGGGTTCGAGCAGGAGTGCCCCTAGCTCGGACTCACACAGATGCACAAAAGAGGCTTTTCTGTTCCCAGCTCCGCACCTGTGGGATGTGGTAACTAAACTAGATGGTACTTGAACAAGAGCGCTCTCAGTGGAGAGAGAGGCAGTGGTTGCAGTGACAACACTAAGGGCCAAGGCCTTAGAGTGTTCAGTGTTCAGGTATGTCCCCTCACCCATGAGGAAAACATTCGCCCCCCTGGAGAGTGCTGTGAATACCTGAGGGCTCTTGCAAGGTGCAGGTCATCTGGTTTGCATCCACACAATCACCCCATTGGGATAAATACATTTAAAGCAGCAGAACTGCAGAGCACTAACCAGGAAAATGCTGTTGGGACAGTCAACACTGGAGAACAAACACTGCGAAGTCACAGCCTGGGGTGAACCACTGGAGGCTTATGGTGGGAGTGAAATGCAAACTGACTATCACCCACTGCTGCAAGCACAGACTTCTACATTAAAGTACATGCACTAAATATTAAGACATCTTAAGTCTAGCAGGTCTGCCAAGTCTGTGTAAGCTTATACTTAGTTTTCAGTCTCTAGAACAATGACTGATAACCACAGACCTTAAATGCAAATGGCTTATGTGACAGTGTAATGTCCACAGCATGGTGTGTAATAGTACAAGCACTCATCACACCCAAGAGTGATTTTTCAGCACTCTGTACAGTCACACAAGGAAAAAACATGTTTCAGACACTTTGTGGTTGTGTTTCTTTTTCGAGGAAAATGAATTTTAAAAATGAAACTGTCAGACAACAAAATGTACAAGTTTTCATGTTAAAAAGTGGTCAAAATTCTTCATGTATGCTCTGTCCTACCTCTTGAAGTTACAAGGCAGCCCTGTGAAGTACAGCTCCAAGTCTTAACCCCAGTGCCTTTACTTCTTACATTGCTAAGACAGGTAGGACTTGACTCCGTTTCTACACACAGTGACTAAATGTACCTGCTAGAACATGAAGGCCTTCATCTAAAAGCAAGCAGGGAATACTTGGGTGAGGAACACACGGTGCTGCTGAAATAGCAAAGGGGACCCAGCGCCTTGGAGGCTGCCAGCCACAGGAGACGCTCTAGCAGCTCATCAAAGAAAAAAGTCTCACATAGCAAGTACAAAATACAGAGATCTTCAGTGTTTGTGCATAACTCACCAGCCACTTCTCTCTGCATACAGTGAGACAAAGTACACTTCAGTTTTCATATTCATTGACTTTGAGAAACAAAGTCAGTCAGGCTTCCTACAGGAATTCACACAGTGAAAAAAGTTCTTCCTCCAAAAACAGACAGGATCACTCGACTGGTTTGCATTCTTGGTCACCTCTAAAAAAAAAAAAAACTATTAAAAGTATGATTTTCTTCAAGCAGCAGATTTCACATTTGTCACTGGCAGGTTTGCTGTAGAAGTCCTAGAAAGTTTAAATTTCAGCATACAAAAACATGTAAATAAAACAGTAGTTTTTAAAAGGCATGCATGCTCTTGAGGGTTACAAACTTTATTTTTGGTAAGTAAAAGACACTTGCTTAGCAATTTAAAAGCACCTTAGTAATTTAGGAGCATAAGTCCAAATAACTTGAATTTAGATCTGAGCTCCTAAATATCCAAAACAATTCTGTAAAACTACTTAAGCACTTTGAAAATGTTTTGCCACATCTTTGATCTTGCAGAATTAGACTTTCTGCAACCAGCAGCTAACTTTGACTTTGAGATAACACTCAAGAAATGTCATGTTTATGTAGCTCAGAGATCAGCTTCATTTTTTGGATCCTCTGTAACTCAAGTTTATGCTCTGATTTTTTTGTGTCCAAAGAAGTATTTCATGAACCCCTCTGCAAGTTCCTCTTTCATAAACAACGCAGGATGTGACAGTAAAATCTGAGCAGGAATACAATCGGGCGATGTTCCTTCTGAACAGCTATTAGTGTCAAAGACTGCATTATTTGTTCAACCTGTTAAGACTGAAAGAAAACAAATCAAGAAACTATCTGTAAGCACTGCATCAGGTAAAAAGGAGCATTTTTGGCACCATGCATTTTTAAATCTAAGCTTTCAGGCCCAAAGTAGAGCAAGTTAAACGTACACAGTGGCAGCTCGGAAAGCCTCATCTGAAACGCCACACTTGTAAAGGAAAGGTCCTTTTGGAAGGTGCTCTTCTATGGTCAACAGCTGATCTCCAAGTCACACCTGCACTAGGACTTAGCCTGCATGGTCATACCGGACATTTACTCCTGTTCTGGAGCAGGCATGGTCAGCATGGGATCGAGCACACAACAGCAGACACAACTCGACACATGACAATGTCATGCAAGTCTGTAGCACTGACAAAACTGCCAGGATCCCTACCAGCAGTCAGGCATAAAATGCAGTGTCTCCTTTCTGCTCTTCTTGACCTTCTGATGTCCTGACTAACCCATTCGGATATTTTCTTTGGAGTGTGGCTGCGAGGCTGCTGCTTTACCTTGGGCCGTACTGTTGTGGTCTGCGCCTACAGCTGGCAGTGCGAGCCTTAGGTTAAATGTGCTTTGCAGCTCAGCAGTACCCAGTTCATAGCAATTCCGTGGGAAAGGGGAAGCTTGCTTTGTTTTGACAAAGCAGCCACGGCTCCGTGCCTGGCCACCCTGTGCTCACTCCACAGACCAACACAGGCTGCGTCACAGGGTTGTATGAATCCACCCTCTGCCGAGGATCCTGTAGGCACAAGGTTTGCTAAAGCACTGGTGAAAACACCTCTACAGCTGGTTTGTTTCACTACTCAATTGCACAACTTCATCCATTTCACTTGGTTTCCTTGTTTGTCCTCCAGAAGTGGTCTAAGGTATACTGCAGTTGCTAAAAGGACTTCTGTTCTTCTTGGTCCTCTGTTTGTTTGGTCTAAGGTTGATGACATCACCATTAAGAGTGCTAGAATTCTGGCTGGAGTAACTCCCACCAGCTGTATTAAAAACGCCTACAAAATGCAGAAAGAAGGATTTACTTGCAGCATAATACACTAACACTTAAAATACAACATTTATCTAAGACACAGCAGTGCACCTCAAATACATGTTCTGGTCTTTAAAGGCTTTATCAAGTCCTTGGGTCAGTTTTGCAGCTAAATTGGAAGCAGCGCCAGCTGGAATAACTGGCCAGGCAGTACCTGAGCTCGTGGACATCATGTAATTGAAGGGCAGCATATGCACTCATCTGCCTATGTGTATGCTACTAACTGCACATAAGAAAGGGATGGCGAGTTGAGCAATACAAGAAAACCATGGCATTTGCTGAGCTAAATGGAAGGGAAAAGGCAGAATAAAAGGGAGTGCTTCAGGGAAAATAAATGAACTGATTCAGAAATGCTTCAGAGAAGGACGAGGGTGCTCAGTGTCCCCTTACAAAAGGCAGCTTACAAAGGCCTTCTCTTTATGTGCCAGATTCTTTCACCGTGAGTCTCTTGTAAATCTGCACCAGGATGAGCAACACCAATACTACTGACATTAGAAAACCCAAGGAGCATCCTTCCTCAAGCCCTTGCACAATGTTTGCTTAAACCAATTAAATTAAAGGGCACTTGCCAAACGAGCTAGGAACTTCAGCACATCAGTTTGATGGTCTTGTAACTTCAGAGTCAGAGTTATTTCACAGGAGGAAAAGAGACACTACCCAAAGACAGAAGGTAATAATTAGCTCCTGACTCACCCTGTATTAACCCTTGAGGAAAGGGACGAGCTCAGGGGCTGTGATGACACCAAGCACTGATTTCCCTTACAGCATACCTACCTATTTTGTTACTGCTTGCATGTACTACTTCTGGATCCTCAGCTGCTTGTTGTTTCAACTTTTGAAGGTATTTATCGGCCAAATACTTAAAAACTGCAATGTTAAAAGGAAAAAGGTAACATCAGAGGATGCTTAAAAGCAATCTTCAGACCAAAAATTAAAAACTCATTACTGACTTTTTCATGATCATTGATGACAAACTCCCTAGGAGGTGGCAATGGCCACTGGCAGCCCAGCAGGCAGCTGTGTGCTGGCTGCATCCAGAGCACGGAGCACAGCAGGACAGGGAAGGGATTCTGCCCCTCTGCTCTGCTCTGACTCCACCTGCTGCACTGCCTCCAGTGCTGTCATACCCAACACAGGAAGGACATGGAACTGTTGGAGAGGGTCCAGAGGAGGTCATAAATATGATCAGAGGCAGCAACATCTAATTAACTAATGCTACCATCTTTTGTATTGGGGTGTAAGTCAGAGCCTGTCTAGGATTCTGAAACAATCTATAGCTACAGGACAATCTTCAGAACCTGTATGTTTTTATTATTTTCATTGGTAATTAACAATTCACCTAAACATGACAGAAAGGTTTTACATTTTCTCTTCCATGTCATCTTCCAAGGTTGGAACAAGGTCAAAAAAGAAGAAACAATTACTTTATTGTGAAGTTTTTCTGATTAAACAAAGAGCAAATAGAAGTTACCAAAGACTATAATTCATGATTATTCAAACTTGCCCCCACAAGAGGGGGTAAAAACAGTAGTCTTAGGAAATTAAATATATATATTAAAAAATTATACTAGGGAATTAGTAAAACATCACCAGTAGACAAAAGGCTGCAGGAGTTCCAGTCTTTTAATGTACTTTAAATGTAACTAAACTATGAAATAGTTGTTTATATCAGTTATTAAGAAACACAATTGTTCAACAATTTGAGTATTGTAGTCCTTGAACTTCTACTGGCAGTCATTAGGAGCAGGCAGCCTGAGCATACTGGCATGTCCAAGTGCTGAGGGTGTGCACTGTCTGGAAGGGAAAGGAGAGCTGTTCACCAAGCAAGGGCCTAGCATGCCCAGGAGCTCTAGCTACATTTCTAATGTGCTGCTAAAAAAAGAGCCAAAGCAATGCCAGCACATGAGAAGGGACAGATCAGCTGCAAACCACAGCAGAGGGCAGGCCAGACCTCACTCTAGCACATCTCCTACCTTCAGTGACATTGAGGTCTTCCTTCACTGATGCCCGGTAGAACCTCAGTTTCAGTCTCTTTGCCAGGGCTTCTGCCTCTTCACTGCACCGCAGAGGAAGACTTTGTAAATACTGCGCTGCATTACTCGTCAGCATTTATTCTTACAGACAAGGTGCACTCAGAAACTCAGCCAAAACATGCCTGCTTCTCAATCCTTTACAGTACCTCCACTATAAAAACAAGGCCTGATACATGCAGTTTCTCTATGATCTAAATAATGTCCTTTTACTATTTATTCACTTCTTTAGCTACGGTTCTCAAGGGTTCAGATGTCAGTGAAACCAAAAGGAAGCTGGCTGCAATTAATACTAGAATTACAACTGCTACTGCAAAGTCCAAACAACAAAGTAATGGTTAAATACACTATAAATGAAGCAGTGGACTGTGCAAGCAGTTGTATGCAGAGATGGAATCAAGCATCAGTGTTTCGTGTGAGCTGAAAGAGAACTAGTGCTAAATTGTTAACAGGTTGAGGAAGCATAAGAGAATTTCACCAAGGGAAATCACAGCATCAGAAAGATGATGTTACTGAGGCAGGCAAAATATTCCAAGAACAAAACCAAAGAAACATACCATGAATAAAGGAGGAGTTCAAATGCAATTTTGCTTTTGCTTTGCAAAATCCTCAGTATTCTTTGCAGAGGGAGTAGAAACTGATTTATGCCACCAATGCCAGCAAACAGAGAACAAAGCAAGCCCGTGCAGGAAACAACAAAAAGAAGAAACAATTTAAATCTCTCAGGAAGATGGCAGAAAGAAAGAAGTGGAGAATGCTCAGCTTCACCACACAGCACTTTACACATGGCAGGCTGTGGTAAATAAAAGCATTGGTTAGGATGGGTTTATGGCAAGAATGAAGCTGGTCAAACACAAGTGTAGAATGAACTGGCAATTAGAAGTGCAGAGAAAAAAGAATGAGGAAGGGTCAGCAGCATGCAGCTTGAGAATATCACCAGATGAGGACTGATCTCTGTCACACACAGAGAGTGACAATATTTTGATTAAAATGAGCACTAAAACCAAACTAAAGCAAAGCAAAGAATATGGAGATACTGTTTGTAAACAAACTGCTTAATGCTGCATCTTTCCAGCAAGCACTCCCTAGCCACACCAGCTGACCTTAATGCTGCACCCTGCCAGCAAGCACTCCCTTGCCACACCAGCCGACCTAACGTCACCGCTGCACAGCACGGACTAGCAGTAACTGCACATTTAAGCAGCCGAGGAAAGCTGCAGGTTTAGAATTTCTGATTCAAAATTGGAAAAGAGAGAATCACATCAAGGCACAGCCAAACTTCTTACATTATTCCTCTGCTTTTGTGGCTGACACTTCAGAAAACGGCATGAAGCCAACTGAAAGCTCCAGTTTTGCAGGCAGGTCTGCCTAAGTAACTCAGTCCTGCAGCAGTGCCTGTCCCATGTGCTGGGGCACCTTTTGATGCAGGGCACTGCTCCGACAGCCTAGATACCAGGAGTCTTCACCACTACCTCCCACAGACTGATTTGTTTTGAACCATGTGTATACACAGGGCATGTATTATCCTTTAAAAACAGAAAGGTAAATCTCCTACTTCTTTATGCAAGAGGCATCAAGAAGATCAATCTTATTCTGCACAAGAACTGTGGGAACATCTCCGACTTCAGCCACAACTTTTTCCTTCCAGGTTGGGATTGCTCTGAAGGACTCTCTGTCAGTTGTAGAAAACACAAGAACACAAGCCTGGGCTCCTAAAAATACACAAATCAATTGCAAGTATAAATAAATACAAATAAATCCACAATCATTAAACCAAGAAGGATGACAGATACTGTGTGGCAAGTAGGATTTTCAAGCCTCTCCCATAAAAGTGCACTGTTACTACCAGCTCGTTGGCATAAATGATGCAAAGTACGCAAAGGTCAGGACTGTCCCACCCACAGCAGCACAGTATTAGTGCCTCTACTGAGGTGATTTTGCTAAGATTATGTACCATAGTGATACATTTTTCCCAGCCATCAGCTAATCAGCCTGACAAGAACTGAATCATGGAATCTTTACCAAATCATTCATCTCTCTCGTGCTGAAAAATTAAAAAGATCTTCACAAGCACTGTTAGATTATCCATAAAGAAAGCCCAAGCTGGTAACTGGCCAAGCAGACACCCTGCCTTTGTATGACTGAGTAGTACAGGTTCTATGCTAGGAATGAAGGAATGAACACCCCTGCTCATTGCTCCTTTGGGTAAGGTGTTGTGGGCATTCTCTGTGCTAACAAGGGAACTGCTGTGCCTAGTTAATTTTCTTTGGAGGATGACTGGAGGATTTTTTTGTTCACTTGGATTTATTTCTAAGTGCCTCAGCCACAGGCTTTGGAGCATACACAAAAATGTCTTACAGAAGTAAGAAAACACTTCCAGAGGAGTTGTCTGAAGAGCTGCATTCTGTGCAGTTTCAGGGAAGAGACTTGTCTCATTTCATTCTGTTTTTAAAGGGCACTGCTAAGCGTCCTGCATAAAGTGACACTTAATGAGGGCAAATGTCTGACATGACGGGAAGCATCTGAAAACTGGAAAAGGTGAACTAAAAATGCTTTTCACCCACCCATGAAATTCTTAATGCAAAGATAGGAAAATATCTTAAGAGATGTGGAGCCCAAAAAACCCTGAAGTGCCGAACAACAATTATGGTATGTTCACCTCTGTAGTAGGCCTTAGTTATTGCATCAAATTCTTCCTGACCCGCCGTGTCCCACAGCATCAGCCTGACATCTTCATCATTAACTCTGAAATAAACAACTGTCATCAATACAAGGAACAAGAGCAACTCAGAAACCCTGACAGGGCAGTAGTTCTACAACTACAATACAGGAGTGATCCATCTCAACTTCAATTTCATTTAAATATAAGGTGGTCGTAATAGTTTGCTGCGAGCACAGCAGTAGTCCCTCAGGTACACTGCAAGCTCTTTCCTGACAGTCCTTGTTACATTTTCTTCCTTTCCTCCTCCTCCTCTACATTTCCCTCTATAAGAAAGACTAATACAGACTTCAAATCTCAGTAATAACCTTTTTGTCTTTTTAATCAGCTTTCGAAATTATAACGTTTTCCTGCTTCTGATAAAACACGGCATTTCCCTTTTATCAAACATAACTGGGTATTATCAGCTCATATTATATGAAGACATTGAACCTGTAGCACATTGAATTTTCCTTTCCACGGCAGTTTTAGTCTGTACTGGATGAGACATTTGTGTAATCATTTTATCACAAGTACTTCCACTAAGAGAATCTCACAAAAACAACAGGTGGTAGAACCAAAGGAACCTTATCAAAAAGCTAAGCACGTCAGAAGTCCCAAATTCCATCCTGCTGTTAATTCACAGCTGTAAACCTCGTATGGAAAACAGAGTGGTATGATTTCCATTGTGCAGGAAAGAAAATGACTCCCTTCACCACGCTCTGGAGGTGGCAGGCCTTGTGTCAAGCCTTCATAGATCCTGGGACTGCAGCAGAACAAAGAACTAGAGGGAAAGGTGATAATTAGCAGTGTGCCATCTGTTTAATACATACTGGATTTGTCTTTCAAGGAAATCCACACCAATGGTTTTCTTGTAGTCTTTCGTGAAGATCCCCTTGCAGTACCGCTGAATCATGCTGGACTTTCCAACAGCTCCATTTCCCACTACCACCACCTTGATGGCCACCTCCATATCTTCTTCCAACATCTTTGTGGTCGACAGACTCTGCAGCTTGTTCAGGAAACTGTGGATTCTGCAAACAAAGCAAACAGCTGTGCTCATGGGGATGCTGAGGAGAGAGCGCTCAAGGACACAGGATCATGCACTGGGGTTCACAAGGCCTGTACAGCTGATTTTCAGCTCTGCCACAAACTGCTTCAAGTGACCTCATGCAAGGTGTGGAGCCAGGCTGTACTTTGATTCTCCACTTATTAATTGGATAAATACAATTGTTCATAAAATACATCCTCTGCAGCATGAATGTGTTGTCGGTTAAGCTCCTGATGCTCCCCTACTAATACATCTCAGATGCTCCATCGACCAACCCAGCATGCAGCACAAGTCTGGAGCACAGCAGCCATGAACTTCAGCCACTGCTCTCTCTAGTTCTGATGGTCACTGAGCAGCAACACTGGTGTTCTGAGAACTGAAACATACAGGCTTACCTATACCCCTACTCCAGCTCTTAGCATGTTGTCCGAATTTGTATTTCCATAAAAATCACCAGAGAAATCTGTGCACTCTTACTAGTTTTAGGCATGTAAATGTAAACACCAAATGCACAACCATTACCTGGCAATTCTAAGAATGCATTTCTAAAGATTTAAAAACAAACAAACAAACAAACAAAATTCAATAATCCAGTTATCTTAGACATTTTTTAGATGTTTAAACTTTTAGATAGGTTATCAATAGTCTCCACACAAGTTCTCTACCTGCAAAGAATTGACACTATACATGCATTAGGTGAGACCCTAGTACACATCTCAGAGCCGCTGCAGGGAGAGAGGCAGCGGCCGTGAGAGCAGCACGAGGATAGCGTATCAACTACAATGCTGCCGTGCTACAGAACACCCTCCTCGGGCTTGCTGTGTAGTCCCTCGCTGCTGGGGGTTCTGTTGTTTTTTTTGAGACGCAGGCGTATAAATAGCTNCAGAACGCCCCCCCACACCCCGCCCGCCGCGCTGCCGGAGCCGTGGCCCCGTGCCCTCGCTCCGTTTCCCCTGGGCACACATCGCTGCCGAGCCGCCTCTGGTTGCGCCGAGCCCGCCGCGCACATCTCTGCCGGCATGGGCAGTCCCGATGGCCGTTCCAAGACTGCACCGCGGTGCTCTCCGCACGGCGCTGCCCGCGGCCAGCTCCCGCCCCAGCCCCGCTCTGGGCGGAGGCTCAGCCGGTGGCGTCCGCAGCCCCGTCTGCTCTCCCGCCGCCCTGGCCCCCGCCAGCCTGCCAGCGGCATCCTCCCGGGCCCAGATCCCGTCCGGCCACGGTCCCTCTCACCGAGCTTTCGAGGAGCGGGGTGGGCGGCTCTCGCTCACCTCGGCAAGGGAGGCAGGCAAGGGTCAGGAGAAGCAGGCAAGCCAGAGGAAACCGCTCGCTGAGGGCGGCCCAACCCGGACGCACATCCCCGCTACCCCGCCCGGAAACGCCGTCAGGACCGGGGGCGCCGCTCGGGGAGGTGCCCGCCCGCTGCCTCCGCCTCTGCGGCCGTGGCTCTCGGTTGGGGGCAGCGGGGGCAGTGCGCGGCCTGTGAGGGAGCCGAGGAGCCCCTGGCACGGGCTCGGCCCCGGCGCCGTTGCCCGCCTGAGGAGGGGTTGAGAATCCGCTGGCCTGGCTGCGGGAGGTTCTGCTCTGGACTCCCGAGGGGAGGTCCAGGCAGGGCTGAGGTTGCCGGCCCCTGGGTGCGTGCATCCCTTCACCGCCTTCCGCACGGAGAGCAGAGCTGCGCCGTGGCTGAGGGCAGCTGCTGCGGGCAGGACCCGTGCGTTTGTGCCAGCTGCCAGGCCACCGCCGCTGTGCGTCCTCTGCCAGCTCCCACACCTTAGGCCAGAACATGATAGGTTTGACCGTAAGCGTCGGCAGATGTGGAGACGGCATGTTGTTATGGCTTTTCTAAGTTGGACTTCAAGCAAAGGATGTCCCTTGCTTTAAAATACTGCAGAGCCCCTCTTTGCTGGGTGATTGCTTCCTGCACCCCAGCGCTGCTGCTGCTGCTACAGGTGACCCTCGGGTAGCAGTACCTGTGGGGTGCAGGCAGCTGCTTTGCACAGCTGAAGTCTCTTCATCCCCTGGTTCCCAAGGCTATGTCTCGCTGGAGGCAGTCAGTACTACTTGTGCCTAGTAAATACCTTTTGGATTAGCATATTTTGCAGCCATCCTCAATAGCTAAATTTGTGATGTGTGCTTGCACTCTGCAATGCTGACCCCAGCTGCTAGCCTCAGGCCATCTGATGCCAGGGCTTGTGTGTGTCCAAAGGCCTTGGCTTTGGCCCTGTACAACCTTGTGTGAGAAACGCTGCTGCTTGTGCCTCCCAGGCTCCATGGATCCCAGGCATGGCTGAGTTCATCTCACCCAGTGCTTGTGCTGTGAGCATTGGCGTGGTCTGCTGTGGGGCCTGCCAAAGAGCCCAGGGCAGCTGTACCACCCTCACTTCCCTCTGTTGACTGGACAGGAAGCCTGTGGCCAGAGCTGTGTGAAATCAGAGGAGACCTCTCATGTCCCAAGTGCCCTGAGCCTGCTGTAGATTATTTCACTCTTTGTTTTCTGTCCTTGAAATTCCCACTGTTGGGAAGCGTGAGGCCAGAACAGGCAGCACAAGCTGTCTGCCACAATGGCAGTGCACAGATGTGTGCCACCTCAAATTCTGTGTGCCATCCCAGCCTCTGCCAAGGCTAAAGGTTCCTTGGTATACAGAGTGCATCAAGAAAACCTTTCTTGCCATGGCCTACAAAGGAGAGATGAGACTGGAGGAGCTGATAGACAGATTCTGAAGTGTTAGAATGTGACTTGATGACTTTTGACGGGGTCAGCCAGCAAGGTGTCTTATTTGCTACCAAAATACTGTTATCTCTTGTCAATGCACTTGAGTTAAACTTCCACAGAATCATAGAACCAACAGGTTGGAAGAGACCTCCAAGATCATCCAGTTAAACCTATCACCCAGCCCTATACTGTCAGCTAGACCATGGAGCCTGGCTAGCACCTGCTCTTGGATACCTTCTCCGTGTGCTGGCACCAGGATGAACTAATGAAATCTGAAATCTGCTGTGGAACCTCAACACACTGGATGTCCCAAGCCTGGTGTCAGAATGCTACCTTTGCAGATTCTGTAATTGTGTGTGACACTCCTTTGAATGCTTCCCAGTGTCCTGATGTTGTAATGAGATACACCAAGTTATACCAAATCCCTGCTACAGCAGGAGATGTACAGAAGTGAGGCAACTTCCTACCTTCTGCTTTGTATTCCCAATACAGACTCCCCAAGGGTCACTCTCGTGCCTTTTGCCAATCATTTCACCAAGGTCTCCTGCTCAGGCAGTTCTCCACATGCTCTCCTGTGATGATTGTTTTCCAGGGCATTTTTAACATGACCACATAGCCCATACAATCCTTTTTGTTTCCAGCTGTGTTATGGCACTGTTAGTTACAACAAAACGATACTCCTTGACTTCGAGGTAGATAGAATAGATCTGTAAGGGGAAGGCAGTGATGTCCTTCATTAGAGTCAGTTCTTAATGACAAGCTCCCAGGAATGTCATTGTCTGCTCAATCAATAAACCTCTTCAGCCTTTCATAGAGCCCTTTGGAGTGCCATTAAAGTCACTCTAGTTGTCGATAGCTCTACAATGACAATTATGTTTTGAAGTCTCTTTGTGAGCCATTTTAATGCATCTGCTCTATGCTCTGGGGTTTTTCCACATAATGGATACATACCAGACAATGCAGTCCCGGGGAAAAACCCAAATCAACCAAAATCTGTTTTCTGTGACAACATGCTACCTGTGGGATGTTTGGTCATTGTGGTTTTGCAGATGTGGTGCAAATATTTCCATTTATGCATGCTTGTATTTACTTTATTCAGTCCTTGTAGAAGTGGACCTTAATGTAGCTGGCCACGCAGAACACCTAGGAGCTGAGCTGCATGCTGGTAAGCCACTATGAGAAAGATCAGGCAGCTGAAGCAGAAGGTACAGGGTCAGAGAGACAGATGGATGGTGATGCACTCCTTTGAGTGGGTGACACCAGATAAGCATATCTCCCAAGTTCCTGAGCTTACAGGGGTAACACTGGGTCTTGTCACAGCAAGGCGTGCACTGAGCTGAAGGGATTCCCCCTCTCAGGCTGCTTCTCTGTGCTCCACTGGCTGACAAAGAGACCAGGTTGACACTTGCCAGAGAGATGTTTCTGTGTTTCTCCAGAGTTCAGCAACTCAGACTCACAGACCCAAACTATCTGGACTGTTGGAAGGGTTTGAGTTGGAAGCCAAGATTTGCCTCTCCAGTCTGCTCCCCCAATGGTCTTTTCTCTCTCTCCTGTTACCAAGAGCCTTGCGGATTCACAGTTCTGACCTTCCATGTTCTTCTGCCCTACGATTTCTGTTAGGACCTACTTTTGAAGATTCTGTGTATTGTCCTCTCTACGATGTCAGAAGAACAACTTTTCCAAGCAAATTCCAAGTAAGGAATCCTCAGAGTAGCCTAAAATAAAAATGCTTCCAAGCCTTTAATTCAATTCTAAGTTCATATGTCACACCCATTGTAGTCCTCTCACAGCAGTTCAGTGTTTCCTGTCTTCCATTAAACAAAGCCTCTGCTGAAAGCTGGGTAAAAGGTACATAACCCACTCACAGCAATATGCAGGTCTGACAAAACTTTTTTTTTTAAACCAACCTTTGCTTGCAAACTGTTTGTGCAGGTGTGCTGGGCTGTGCATGTGCAGTGAACTGCTTCTCCAGGATGTACAGCTGTACCTAGCAGCATCAAGCCTGCTCCTTCCTTAAAATACAGTTTCAGATAGTTGCAGAAATCTGAGTACTCGGCTCTGGTCAGGCTTGCATAGGGAGCACAGCTGGACTCCAGACACTGCCTCAGACTCTCATCAACACCACCCAGCAGGCTCTCTCCTGACAGCTCCCCATCATGGACTGTCAGGCTGAGGTCATGTCAGTGTAGACATAAAACCTAAAATCTGTGTCCACACCCATGAGGAAGAAAATAAGGCAAAAAATCTGGAACTCCAAGCACAAAGACAACTGGGGAGCACACAGCCATCTGCAGACTGCTTTGCAGACTGTGTGCAGATCACAGTGCACACATCCTGCATGTCTCTGCCGGACTGTCCTCTGTAAGGCTCCTCCGTTTCTGTGGTGAGCAGGAGAGGAAATAATTCATAGCTCATGAAGGGTACTGCAAGTTAAAAGCAACAAGACAGCAAAATCTGACTTTGGAAGATGTTGGAGCCAAACTATAGGGAAGAGAAAGCCCTACATGTTGGTAAATATAAGAAAATAAAGCATGGTCTCCAGCAGCCCCAGTCTTGCTGTCGTATGTGAATGAATCTTTATTGAGCTGGCTGGCTGTCGGCAGTGTCTTGCTGCACATTTCAGTCACGGGCTGTGTTCCATGCCTGGTGACACAGTCTGTGGCTTTACCAAGTTGTAGCACACCCGTACCTCCTCTCTACTTCATGTTTACTTGAGAGGTGCTTGTCTCTACCGTGTACAGAGATTCAAACGCTCTGGGCAAGATGGATGAGTGGACAGCTTGGGATAGAGACCAGACATAGGCATCGCCACATTCACCCTGGTATTAGCAGTGGTGGTTATGCAAGAACCAGGCTCTAGAGATCAGCGCCCAGCACTCTGCTAGGGAGTGTGAGGGGAGTGGGAACAGAAACTGCAGTGAGACACTTACTGCAAATAAGGGTTTGGGTCTCTGGAATCGCAGTGCAGTTAGAAATGTGCTGAAATGGACAGCTGGGGATGTTGGACTGGGGACGATTTGGCAGCTGGAAAATATTTCTGGGATGGCTTGTTGCAACATCTTAAAAAACACTGAAAATATCAGCCCCCCACTGGTAACATTGCCATCGAAGTGATGGTAATATACATAAATGAACCAATGCTGTTGTAAGAAATATTACAGAGCAGCCCTGGAGACTAAGACTTGATTTTGGGTTCTGGTCCGTAATGCAAGCGGCCCCGGGGCAGAGCTGCGGGCCAGCTGGAAGCGCACACTTCAGTGTCAGAACCGGCACGGGCACAGGGCGTGCGGGACGCCACCCCCTGTGCTTAGGGTCACCCGAGAGGGGCTGTCCCATCCCACCTGGGCTCAGCGCCGTCTTTCGCCGGCCGCTGCAGGTTTAGGCTGCCTTCCAGTTTGCAAAGCTCTGCGCTGTGGCGGCGCATAGGGGCGAACGGTGGCGCCGCGGGTCAGTGCCGGGCGACACAGAGCTCCCCCGCGCGGCTGGAGGCCGCCCCCGTGTAGCAGCGGCCGCCATGACGGTTGTGGGCAGCTCTCCTGGCACTGCGCGTTTCGTTGGCGCCAGCCAATGGCCGCCAGGGAGGCGGGGCCCGGGGGAG
>VWZE01012323.1:453450-510307 GCA_013396675.1 Eubucco bourcierii | reverse complement strand
CCCCATCTCGGTGTCCCCCGGCCGTTCTCTCCCAACCGTTCTCCCCGGTGCTGCATCCCTCGGGGCTGAGCGTCCGTGCTGTTGTCAGGGGCAGATGGAGTTCTCCAGCGGCCGCGCGAGGCTGAAGCAGGCCCGGCTGGCCGGGGACCGGCGGGAGCTGTACCCCCACAGCCTGCAGTTCTACCTGGAGCCCCCCACGGAAAACGTCTCTCTGGCGGAGTTCGAGAGCTTCGCCATCGACCGGCTGAAGCGTGAGTGGCGTTCCGGCGCTCAGAGCTGTCGGTTCTACCTGCCGCGGCCGTGTCGGGTGTGCTCGCAGGGCCCTGCTGGCGGTGCGGGCCGGCCGCGCTGCAGGGACCCCCTTACCGGGGAGAAGGCGAGGGAGCCGCAGCTGGGTCAGCAGCCGGTACTCGCTGCACGGCAGTCAGGGCTGCACAGGTTTGGGCGGGACTGGGGTGTCTGAGCAGCCTGAGTTTCACTTTTCAGGTCTGAGTACGGCGATGCAGATGATGGTGGCCGGGAGCAAGGGCTCCTCTGGCTCCTGAAAGAACTCAGCCAAGTCTCCCATCACTGCAGTGTGAACAGATGTGCTGAGCCATCAGTCGGCTCCCTCGTTAACACGCTGCAGGGAAGGATCCATCCAGGGGGACCTGGACAAGCTGCTGAGATGGGGCTCAAGCCAACCTCCTGAAGTTCAGCAAGGCCAGGTGCAATGACCTGGGCCTGGGCCTGGGCCTGGGCCTGGGCAGTCCCAAGCACAAACCAAGACTGGGTGAAGGCCTTGAGCAACCTGTGCTGGTGGGAGGTGTCCCTGCCCATGGCAGAGGTTGGAGCTGGATGATCTTGAAGGTCCTCTTCCAACCCAACCCGCCGTATCAGTCTATGAATTTGATGAACCTCAGAGCTGGACAAGTGGCTCGAGCCCTGTGAACCTTATCCCAATCTTCTCTTACTCCTCTGCTCCTCAGGCCACACAAAGCAATTCTTCTGGCCTTACCCTGGGCTGTGCATTCCCCAAGGCATCACTACAGTTAGTTTTCTTCTTGGTATGTTCTCTCTCACATGGACTGTTTTTTTCCCCCAGTGCTCAAAGCAGTTGAGAACCTTGGTGTGAGCTATGTGAAGGGCAATGAATCCTACAAAACTAAACTGGAGGCTGAGCTCCGCAAGCTGAAGTTTCCCTACAGAGTAAGTGAATATCAGAAAAGCAGTTTCTCTTGCACTTTATTTCCTTTATATCATTCAGGAATTCTGAATGGAAGTAGAGATGATGAAATCCTGCTCACCAAACTTCTGTCACGTTGTCAGAGATGTTTTTCTTGGACAGTGTCCGTTTCTTTCTTTAGGACAACCCCTTCCATAACAGTCTTGTATTTGTGTCTTAGAGATGAGTATTAATATGCTGCAGATCAGCAGTGATTAATGCAGAGTTTTAAATCTGTGGGAGAATATTGCTCTGAAATAATGATGGTACTGTGTTCTGTAGGCTTTGGCTGAGGATGATTACGAGGCACGAAGGAAAGACCACATCTCTCATTTCATACTGCGCCTTGCTTACTGCCAGTCGTGAGTACCCTTGACTTTCTGCTGTGCTTGTTAGCTTTAGATGTGTACAGATGCTCTGTGCTGTATTTGAGACACTACAGGTGCTGTAGAGCTGCCTAGCTACTAAATAGCAAAGCAGGCTCATAATATGGAAACTGGCATCTCAAGCACTGCCAGGCGACCCTGTGCTGCTTTTGAAAGCGGCTGTTTCAAGGATGAGATGTGTCTGTGCTATAGAGCTGGCCAGTTCCCCAGCAGATCAAATGGGGAGGCAAACAGGATATGGTGTTCCCTCAGCCTTTATCATCTCGGGTCAGAAAGGTAAGCTTGGCACAAAGCCAGGGTTAAGTGCTGAAGGTTGTTGAGGTCGGAGTGTTTGACAAAGGACTCCAGCAACCCTGGCTGCATGCTGGGCTGAAGTCAGCTCCCTGGGGCCTGATGGGCAGCTGTGCTCACAACCTTGCTTTCCTGCCACACCACCCTGCTCAGTGCCCAGCTGGCCAGCAGTGCCAGTGAGGGGGATGAGCTCACAGCAGCTTTCGTTCCTAGTCTACATCAGTCCTCACTTGGACTTTGGGTAATTTTGTTTTTCACTTGGTCTCAGGGTGCCAACACCACCATTCCTGACAGTTATATTTGTAAGGCAGTTGTCATCCCTTGGCTGTCCTGCTGCCTTTTGAAAACCAAGGCTTCAGGGCTTATCGCCATGCCGTGTTGTTAAGGTCTGGTATGTCCAGTCTTGAGTGAGCAGCCTCATCCAAGCCCTTCTTTCTCAGCTCAGATGAAGTCACAACTCTGTCACGACAAGGAAAGAGAGTCCTGCTGGTCTGTTCACTTTGTGGGCAAGCACAGCTCCAAAGAGAATTTCACCTACCAGTGGCCATGCCCATGCATTCCTGCTGCTGTGGTCCATCGCTCTTGGTTTGATCAGATGAGCTGTGAAGAATCTTGTCAGTCAGAGGAGCATAATCTTTGCTTTAATTGCTTGAGGTGGAAGAACTAAATCTTGCCCCTGATGGTGAAATTCTTTTTTTTCTGTTCAGGGAACTTTCTAACAGACTTCTGTGGGGGCTTATGTATTTGTTTCCCCTTTGTTTCATTTGTTTATGTTGGGTTTTTTTGTTTGGTTTGTTTTCTTCTTGTTGTTTTGGCTTTTTTTTTGACACATAATAGAGAGCTGAGTTCTTTATCAAGCTTACCAATGCTTTTTCTCTACTTCCTGCAGTGGGTTTTCTCTGTGAAACTGCTGCCCTCTACACTGACCAGTGTTTGCTTTTGTGTGCTTTCAGTACCCACTTCCTGCTTGACATTTACCTTTTGAAGTTTAAACTCTGAGGAATCTTCTGGTGTTGTTGCCTAGTGAATAGATCTCTGGCCTATCTCACAAGTTGACATAAAGTTGGTAACTAAGTTCTTGTATTTATTGCGGAATGTGAACTCCTAGTTTGAGTTCCAGATTGAGAAGCATTTTCATAGCATTTTTGGTGTTTAAAAATGACAAAATCTCTAAAGACATGTGGCAGAATTCGAGGAAACATTCTTAACATCTGCACAAATACCTGCAGCTGTCTGCTGTCCAGCAGCAGCTTGGTTAGTTGTCTGATGGCAGTGACACTGCTGCTCAGTGGAGCTCATGGCTTTGGTAACGAGTGTTACCATGGAGATGAGTCTGAGTGTACAGCTTCACAGTGTTCCCCAGGAGAGTGAGGTGTGACTGGGGTCAGAACTGGTGCCAGTTAACAAAAAGAGCAAATGATGCACTGGGAGAGGCAGCTTTGCAGTGTGTGCTAGCCATGCGCAGTGGTGTCAGGCAGCTCTCCAGCTGCAGGAGGAGCCCATGTAGGTGTCTGCGTTGAGAAGGGAACACATGAGGACACAGGCTGCCCAGGGAGGTGGTGGAGCTGTTGTCCCTGGAGGTGTTCAAGAAGCATGTGGGCGTGGCACCTGGGGACTTGGTTTAGTGGCCGTGGTGGTGTTGGGTTGAGGGTTGGACTGGATGATCTTGGAGAGCTTCTCCAATGCAAACAATTATAAGATGCTGTGTTGGGAAAAAAAACCCACTAAACAGCAAAATGTCTTTTAGACACTGGGGGGGAAGGCCTGCAGTTGGTTGTTCTTGCCTGCAAGAAGTACATATTGGTGACCACCATTTCCAAGAGACTGACAGCTCTGATCAGTACAGAGCAGCTTTAGTACTGAGGCTGACCACCTCTGCTCTCCCAAAACATCCCCAATCCTGCTGCTCTCTGTATTGTCACTTCACGAATCTTGTCCTTTCAGTGCCCCTCTGAAGGGTTTCTGCCTTCTGTTGGTTTGTGGGTGCCATGCTAAAGCCAGCGTTGCACTGGACAGTGTGCTCACTGGGGTGGACATCTGGTTTATAAAGACAGAAATGCATCATCACAACACCTATGGTGAGTGTTTTTGTGCTGTTCCATTGCAGAGAGGACCTCAGGCGCTGGTTTCTCCAGCAGGAGATGGATCTGCTGCGGTACCGTTTCAACGAGCTGACTGACAGCCTGAGGCAGAAATTCCTGGAGCATGTCAACCTGTCCTTTGAAGCTGTAAGTGTGCTGCTAGCCGTGTCCTGTTGCATCTGCCTGTTGTCACTTAGAGATCCCATCACGAGAGCTCCAGTGCTTCTGTTGAAAAGTTACAGTGTGCAGTTATGGCTTGAAGGGAACAACTGCAGAGAACTGCTCAGCTTGCAGCGCTGCATGCATTGCCACAGGAATGAGGGTTAAGTGATGCCACTTTGTGCTGCAGTAGGAGCAACTCAACCTGCTGCAGCTGGCCTGCACTCCGCTGAGGAATGTGTAACTACCACCGTAAGTTACTCATACTTACCACAGCTGCTGTAAGGTGTTTCTGGATGGGTCAGACCTGGTCTGTGTTCTTCACATGTGATGTCTGAAGGTCTCACGTGCCCATAAGACCAAAAAGCACTCGGGTCAGAATTGCCTTGCTCACTGTTGCACCTCAGTGATGGGGTGTGTGCCATTCAACCCAAAAGCTTTCAGTGGTAAGAAAGCAGTGGCCATGTTTGATCCTCACCTGAAGGGTGTGTGCAGTCTATTCCTATCAGGTTGTTGACTAGAGGGGGCAATGGCTTTGGTCAGCCTGTCTTTGTGAATAACCATTGTTCTAGAACCTCTGCAGTCTATGCATGACTTTTAAGCTGTGGCCTTCCTGCTCTAGTAGCCAAAGCAAAGCAGTGATCTTGGGGACTCTACTTTGTACATTTCATGGATACTGACATCTCATTGAAAGTTAAACAGAGGTACCCAAGGAGTGCTGAAGACAGCTGCTGAGGGCATCATTAACATTTCACAGGCTCACAGAATGCCAGGCTGAAAGGGACCCCAAGGACCATCTGGTCCAACCTGTCTAGGTGATGGTGAAGTTGAAATGAGCTGGCCCAGCACCCTACCAAGCTGAATCTTCAAACTGCCCACTGCAGGGGACTCCACTGCTACCCTTGGAAGATGATTCCAGTGTCCAACTGTTCTCGTGGGGAGACATTTTATTCTGGAAAACCTAACTATGAAAAGTTACAAATAATAATCAAAGTATAAAAATCCAAGTCCTGTGTGGATTGCTGAGGCATGTAGGTGATCCTGCACGTGTCACTGTGGGTTAAAAATGACAGACTTCTGTCTCCTGTGCAAGGAACCTTTGGACAGAGGGTCATGTGTTGGTGGATGCTCAAAATTACTTAAATTCCGCATATGTGAGTCCCTGGAGCTGCAGATGTGCAACCAAGCCTGTGATTTACTTTTGAAGAGGAAAGGTGGTATTGGATGCAGTAGTTGCAGTTCGCCTTGTGTGTGTCACACAAAAGAAATGATATGCAGTGCGTTTGGCTGTGTTGTCACAGGCTATACTCATACACGTCCACAAACTGCTCTGTCCATTCACTGAACCGCTTGAGTCTGGCCCACAAAGTGCCTTCTGGAGAACTGAGTGTAAGTGATGTCTAAAGTTCTGCAAGTGCTTTTCTGTCACAGGTGCTGCTCATGAACTTAGGAAAAAGCTTGGAAATGCCAAATCTGGGCAGACAAATGACTGCTGTCTTTTAAATACTTAAGGGCTGTTCCAAAAGAGCTCCTGATGTTACATGCTGCTTTGGCTGAGTGGGGTAAAGGAAAATGCCTGCTGCATGGTTTCTGCATTAGTGCCTTCAAGAAAATGTGGCACTGCAGCTGTGAACTGCTCTGTTAGCTCTGGCTGTGTCTGCTGAAGAGTTTTCTCTTTGGGACTGGCTCATTAGAAGAATTTTGGCATTCTGGGATACGTGGCTGACCTGCATTGCATGATGCAGGACGGAAGGGTCTGGAAGGTGGAGGGTGTGAGGTGACTTATGCAGTGCTGAGATGTTTGTCCATCTGAGAAGTAATAAGTGGACTCTCCTGGGTCCTTGAGAGACTCTTGGAAATGCCACTCTGGTTCAGCAGATCCTCCAGCAAATATTGTGCAGCCGTAGCTCCATTGCTTATTCCCAGTGTTGCCACAGTTACAGCATTTAGGCTTGTGAGAATAAATTGATGTTTGTGGGTTGCTGGGAGCAGCCAGGAGTAGGGCTTGGTTCTGTGCTGCTGAATATGCCTTCAGCGTGTCAGAGTGATGGCAAGCCATTATTTCCTTGTTGAGGCAACAGAGCAGCATTTTGTTGAAAACCTGCTTCCCGGCTTCTATTTTTCCCTGTCCATTCCAACTTCAGCGGCAATTGAACCAAAATTAATTCCTTCTTGCACTATCATGTATAAAGCATTTTAATATGGCCATGGAGCTCCATAGGTATCTGAAAGAGGTCTAAACTGCAGTGCTGTGCAGGGGGTCACTAAAATGAAGGCCACTGTAAAAGCAGTGTTCTTTTTCTTAATGTTGGGTTTTTAAAAGGCTTTACAGAGGAATTAAAGACTAGTTCATACTTACCTGTTAGAAGTCTATTTGATACTTTATGTACTTAAATAAAAGGATTTTTATGGACAGTGCTGTCCTCATCCAGAAGCTTTTTGTGTGTGGCATGGAATTTTGACCTCAAGGCACATGAATTAGTCTGCGTGCAAAATCAGTCACACAGAGCACAGGAAATCCTGAAGCAGCGCTCAAAAGGAGATGCTGACGTCTCGGGTGACAGAGCCCATCAAAGAGAAGATGAAGACACAGGTGTGCAGTTGGAACTTAGATTAATTTAGGAGATGAAAGTATTACAATCTTATTATAAGTGATTAAGTGCAGCAGTGATGCCTGGCAGCTTCTGGCAGTAGAAGTCACCAGCATAGGTTTTAAATATATGGGAATCCAGTGAATGTATGGAATAGCAGTCACTGAAGAAAATGTTTTCACCTCTAGTTCTTCAGTGTCTGAGGAATGATGTGAAGTGAAAGGTTTTACAGGGAAGTGTCACTTGGGCTTTACTGAGAAATCTTCTTGCTGCCATGAGGTGTGGGAACCTGCTGCTTTCCTTGGGATGAGTTAGGAGTGCCTGGTTTGATTGCTGCTGCACTGTTACCTGTTCTCTCTGGGGCCAGTGGCAGTGCTTGCCTAAATTGATCAATGAGATTGGCTGGCTGGGTGCTTTTCCACCTGCCCTGCACCCCCTCATGCACTCCGCACATCCCACCCCAGCCCTTTTCCTTTTTTCTTGCCTGTGTCAGAAGCCCTTGAGAAGCGACCATACTTGCGCCTTTTTTGGTTGCAGTTTTGTGCTTTTGAGCCTTTGTGGCATGAGAGAAACCCTGGTTTATCCATTTAATAGCTTTTTTGACATCATGGGCATGCTTATGGCAACTACCCCAAGGTACTAGGAGGTGTCATTATGTCTGCGAGTTTGAGGGGAAGGGCAGAGTGTCTGGGCATTGCTGCTCTAGGAATGCCTGGCTTAAGGTGTGGAGTTTCCTGTTCTTCACATATTTGGTGTTACAGGGCCTAGCACTGGGCAAGCCATTAGTGATGGTGACTGTGATAACCTGAAGTCATGAGAGATGTCTTTTCTTCACTCTGTGTGCTGCTTGCCTCACCCTGCAGGGCTAGTCCCACGTGTGCTTCGTTGCAATTGCTCCTAGACCTTGGGCTGGAGTTCTGTGTGACTCTGGAATACAAACAGGCACCTCTGGCACATTCTGCTTACTTCAGCAGCTCTTCAGGATGTGTTTGAGAAGTGATGGGAGTATTCTCTTCAGAGTGTTAGTTGCAGTCTTTTTTTCTGGTCTTCTAATGTATGCCAGGTGTTGCTTGGTAGCATTGCAGGAGGAACTGGATCAAAAGTGGCCCAGCCACACTGGTCTGTTAGCTTGGCTCTGCCACTGGAAATGGAGTTCTCTGACCTGGCAACTAACATGCCAGTTCCTGTAATCTGGTGTTTGGAACATCATTTCCCTAAAAGGAAACTCTGCTAGCAGAAGTCCAAATTGCCTTTCTTTTCATCCCTCCTGCAGAGAGCTGGCATGCTAACTCCTGCAGTTATTATGCCTCCTTTCTGTGACTTTGGCTTTGCCCTCAGCTGCTGCAGGGTCCTGTTTGCTCCAGTGCCGATGAACAGAACTCTCCTCTGCCTTGTGCTTACACAGGCACTTACCAGATTAATTTTTAACAGCTGGTGCCTTTATTTCTGACCCCTGGAACTAGCTTGCTGTCCTCTACTGTCTCTTAGACCAGTCTAGTCCTCCTTCTCCTCTCGCAAAGTAATTCTATGATTTACCCATCTCAGCACCTTGCATCCCTCCTCTCTGGATAAATCTCAGCAGAAGCGATGCCTGGTTCTGCTTTTCAGTTCTAGGGGGTTCTTCCACACCATCAGTGAAGCAGGTGATGCACTTAAGCTGTTCAGCAGCTTTCTTCTGACAGGATTCCAGTTTTGAGTGAAATCTAACAGTTCATTCTCTCTCTTAAAGTAATGAGCTCTCCTACCAAGCTTGCAATCAGTGCTTCATCCCTGAACTAACTGTAAGCAGCATAGTTGGTCCTTACTTTCCCTTTGTCCTGACCTTGGTGTGTTTTTCACCTGCAGCTTTTCCTTTTTCTGCTGAAGCTGCTTTCTAGTGCTGCTCAGTCTTCCTTCTCTCCTCGTACTGTGCATAGCTGTGGACATTTCAAGCAGTTTCTTTTCCCTTTTCTGCCTTCAGTTGCTGTGGTGAGGCAGTTCGTGTCTCTCAGTGGTGATTCTGCTGATTTACTTCTTTCATAACTTTTTTTTTCAATCAAATCTGGCTCTACCTTCCAGTAACTGGTGCCTGTTTCTCCTGTCTCTGTTCAGCAATTGAAAAAGGTTTCATTTGTTTTCTCCCCTTCCTCTTTGAATGTGCCTTTGACACTTAGGATGACTCTAGTTATGTTTTCTTCTTGTTTCTTCCTTCAACCTGTCTTTGTGTGCTGGTTTGTAATTTCTGAGTGTCCTTGGGCATTTTTCACAGGGGCAGCATCTCTCACTGCCGTTCCGTGTTGGCTGGTCAGAACATTCCAGCCGAAACTCTGCCAGCTGCAAGGTGTTATGGAGATGAAATTCATCTCTCGTTCACACCTCAGTAGCTGATACAGTGAGTGACAGGCTGGAGATGCAGCGATTGCAGGACTGTTCTCAGTGCTCCTGGGCAGTCAGGTCTTCCTCTGCTTGCACGAGGCCTGGCTCAGGAGTGGAGCTGTGAAGGGTGTCGTCTGAAATACAGCCTCCGTTTCTAGACCAGGTTCTCTGATTTGATCCCATGCTGTGCTTTTCCAGGAATTTAACTGGAGGCAGGGGAATGTGAAGGTGAACAGAATGTAAGTTTTACTTTTCAGTGATGTTCTGGTCACCAGTCTGACTGTTCTGATGTGCTGTGACCCTTGTTTGTTCCTTGAAGCAGATGAGTTTCCTCTTTGTTGCTTCTATAACACATCTTTGTCTGGGGGATAAGGATGATATAATGGAGTTTAGGTTCCCTGCGATGCTACTGTCCTGTGTTGTCTTCCTGCAGCGTGCAGGAAAAGTAAACCTCAAAGCACAGTACATTTCTTCTGTCTTGCTGTTTCCTTGGTGCTTTAAATTCTTGCTTATCTGGGAACCTCTTCACCTCTGGAAAGCCTCTCGAAATTTCAAACACACTGTCTGGTTCTTCCTGATTTCTAGGTTAGGTGCCCCTTGTTGCAAAATGAGCCATGCGAATGTTGTCAGTGCCCCGGAGAGGAGGGCCTGGATCAGAGTCCTGGGGAACGACAGCAGATGGGAGTTGTCAGCTAGGGGAGCCAACACTCTGCCGTGCTGCCAGCCTTGGAGAGGAGACAGCTGCAAAATGCATCAGTGTTAGAGTTACTTTTTTTCCACGGTAGCCCTTTGATCTTTTATTTTGTGGTTGAAGTGCTTTTTGAGCAGCTTCAAGCAGCAGAAATCGAACTTCTTTAATTTCCATGGTGTGATCAGGGCACTCCTGTAGGAGGCTACCTGGTGTCACTGTTGTGTTCTCTTCAGAAGCACTCCTGGCAGTGCTGGGGCAGCTGTACAAACAATTGTGGCTCAGCCCCTTGAAGTGTTTGATGACTGCCTTATGGGTACAGAAGAGCCTAAACTCAGATTTCAGGGAATGAGAAAGGGTCTGTTTGTGTCCTGAGGAGTAGATAGAGGGGCAAAGTGAAGCTGTCAGTGGCTGGGCACTGCCCGTGGCTATAGCTGTACGTTTTGGTGCCAGGTGTGTGAACCAAAGTGTTCTGGACTGGGCTGAAGGCTTTGTCTTTTGAGACAACAGATAACATTTTGGTTTTCCTTTCCCAAACAGGATGGGGGAAAATGCTTAAAAGTGGAAATTATCCAGAGCCTAATTTTGCTACTTGGAAACTTACGCCAAGCTGAAGCAGTAACTATGTCCAGGCAGGCAACAGTTTATTTGTGAAGGGAATGGTTCTCCTTTTCACTCTAGTCTCCTGCTGCTTGGATCTGACATTTGTGCCTCTGCATGAGGAGCAGCAGTGCTTGTCTTGCAGGTGGCTGCAGAGATGGAAGTGATGCGTGCCTCAGTGGGAACAGTGCTGGCTTGCCAAAGCAAGCTAAAAATGTCTTGTGACACTCAGCTCCATGCCCGAAGTTACCAGAGAACTAAAATGGAATTGGCAGAGCACAGGAGTAGGTGTGGAAGTCTGTTTTGTTTTCTTACTGCTTTGTTTTGTTTTTTAATGCTAGAGTTTGTTAAATAAGACAAGCAAAGCTATGCCAGTAATACTCTGAAAAAGTAACGGGTTGCTTTTAATCCTGAACTACTGCATTCTAAAAGATGTACTAAGTTTCTCAGTTTAATCATTGCAGTTCTAGAAGACAGATTTAAGTGAAACCAAGTGGTGGCTTTGCCACAGAATTGATTCTTTCTTATGGAAAATTGAGGTTTGTTCCAGATAAAGAAAACCCCAACCCTCTGGTGTTGTGGTTTGTAGTTAGCCCTAGTAGCTGACTGTAGTTATATCTTGGGGCAAGAAAATCCTAGAGAGAAGTCTTTCTTTGGGACTACTAGGACCCAAAATAGCTTAGTTGAAATATTTAGGCTTACAGTATCAGAAAGTCTCTTACACCAGTGTGCTGATCATTAACATGGAAATTAAATAAGCTTGTTTCTCACTGCCTAAAGCTGCTATAAAAGCACTTCAGCCACTTGCTGTTGTTTGATGTGCTGGCAGGGTGAATGAGGAGGGGTCTTTATATCTCCCTCTGATGGAGCCTTTGTTAGTCATGGAGAAAACTGGCATTTTGCTGCAGGAGCTGTAGTTGCAGATGTTTATCTGCACATATGCTGTTGGTAGTGTTCTATAAAACAGTGCAATTAAGTAATAAATATGATTGAAGAATGTATAGCTACTGGGAGTGTCCCTTTTCACCTTCATAAACATAATGAACGTTTGTAAGTGATGCAAAATGCTAATTAAAAGTTTTAATTTGGTAATCATCGTAGTTTGATTTGAGACAGATGCTGATTGTCTGCAGAAATCTAAAGAACCCTTAGGAGAGATAGCTTTTGTGCCTTAAAACAGGCTTGGCAGACTAAAACATAAAACACAAGCTACGTGGTTCCTTGAGCCCCCTTCAGTGCACTGAAGTCCTCCTCACCATCTGGGTCGAGGGTAGAATCCTCTGTTTGGTGCTATACCTGCTCTGTCTAGTTTCTGTTCTGAAAGAGTGATGTGCTTTGAAAGGTGAACTGGTAGCAGGCTGTACGAAAAAGAAGGTGATGAATAAAATCTTTCTTCCTCCTAACCCAGCTGAAAACAAGCAGGCAATGCTTAGAGCAGTCTGACTCCTGAGGCAGAAGCTCTGCTGTGACCCTGGCTTTCTAAAGTAACAAATGGCAGCTGTACCAGACACGCAGTGCAGAACAGGTACCTTTTGCACCGCATTCCTCAGCTTGTGATAGATGTGGGAAGGGTTCCCACGCTTGTGACCTTGGCTGCAGCACTCAGCAGCTGGCCAAGTCACACTTGACTGATGTTTGTCTCACAACTTGGAAATGATGAGAGAACAGCAAGTCCTAACCCAGGTCCTGCAGATGCTGAGTTCTTAGCAGTAAATTTAGATCCCTAGAAGAAACTTGGTAGGGATGAGGAGAGTGGTGCCGTCAGGTGTCCTCTTTGTTCTGTAGGTGTGTTTAGATGTTCTTTGGGCTCATAAAGGAAGAGAGAGTTTGGAGATCAAGTGTGTTCGTACAATGACGTGTGTTATCCAAGAAGGAAATGAATTCTTCAGCTAATCAAAATATGAAGTTCTTTTCTTTCATAGTGGCTGAGGTTAAAAATGTTTCCAAAGTTAATTCATTCTTCACATAGCTGTGAATGCAGTAACTTTGGAACACTTCTGTGGCTCCGTAGTAGAGCATCGCTAAAGCTGATAGGATGGTTTGTGCAGGGTGTGATTACACTGCAAGGGCAATTTACTGCCTGCTGCTTTGGATGTCAGCTTCATGAAATACTCTGCAGACACGGAAGTGCTCTTCCCTACCAGCCTTGCGACTGAGTCTAGAGAAACTGCTTCCCAGGTTTGTCAAACTGGTTTGAGAATGGCAGGAAGCTCTCTGTGGTTTTGTTAGCTCCTCAGCCAGCTGTGACTGCAGTGTGTGTGCTGATGTTCTGAGGCTGTCCTGCTAGTTAAATGATGTCCTTTGAGGAGCTTGGGGCAACCTTTTGGCATTCTGCTCCTAGCTTAGTTGTCTCAGAACAAACTAAGAGGTGATTGCTTTGCCTGTTCCATACTTCAGCTTACCAGTGAGAGAGTGGCACCATCTCTGGAGAAGAGCCTTATGTCACTTGAGTGCCAGCTGCCTGTGGCTAAAAGCCAGGTGTAAAAAGTTCACTTTCTAAGGACACCAGTGACGTGTGCAGGTAAACACCTGGAGCTGAGCCTTGGCAAAGGAAGAGACTTGAGCACTGAGTTTGGTTCCTTTCTGGCAGGCTTAGAAACAGCAACACTAAGTAGTGTCATGTGTGCATGCATCTCTGTCTCTTCTTTAGAGAGATCAAATCTGCGCTTGAAGGTTTTGGGCTGCCTCGCTGCTGGTGTTTGTTTGAACCAAGCCTTACCTATTAAATTACTCATATTTTAATCCATCTGTATGTGTCTTTGTGTTTCCAGGACAATTCTGTCATTAAAAATCAATTAATAAACTGTGCGTGGAAAGCAAGAAGACTAGAAATAATTGTCCCAAATCCTTGCTTCCTGCCTTTCCTCTTGTGCCTTCTCTTTGTATGTCTTGATTTTTATCAAAGCTCAAAGACTTACGATGAGGTCTTGAATTGTTTCAGTCTATGGTACGTGACTGAAACGGCGAGATCCTTTTCCTGGTGGTAGTGTTCCTTGCTTGTGCCAAGCATAGACTGACTTGGTACTGAGCAGTTTGGGTTTATTAAACTGGCAACATACTAATGAGGCCAAACCAGTGACTGTTTTGATGTGGCGTGAGTGGAGTAATTTCTGTGTGGAGGGTCAGAGGAGCGCCAGATGATGCCCTCAGAGGAATTCTACATTCGGATTGTTTTGGCTTGTTAGAAAACTCTTCTGAGTATCACAGTATTTCACCTGGCATCATGGCTGACTGCTGCAGAAGTGGGGCAGTCTGTCTTTCCAATTCTGATTAGAATCCTAAAAGCTGTATTTAATTGTCTAGTTTTGTAGTGATTACCAGAATGTGTTCCTGCTGGTGCCACTTTAGAGAAGAAATCATTAAATGTACAAACCTAAGTGTACTTACTATAATAAATTTAAAAAACCTATAGCTGTTCCAGCTGCCATAAACCAAGAGAAATGGGAGTAGATGTTCAGTGATGCTGTGCGTGCAGAGGCACAGGCGTGACTTTAGGCTACCAGGAGCTTGTTTTCATTGCATCTTCACTCAGCACTACACAGCTTTGTGTCAGATGAATGAAATCCTGAGTGCCAGTGCAGAGTTATTTTTAATGTTCCAGTCCTTGGGGAAGGAAGTTTTATTTTTATCCATGTTTGGGCACAGTCTCCCAGCTTCAGTTAGGGGCTGGGGGCAGCTGTGCTGCTTCTTCCCCTGTCCATTAGCTGGAAAGCTGAAGGTAAAGCAAATTTGGTGAAGAGGCAAGCAGCAATGAAGGGCTGCTGAGGGTTTGCCTGACCTGTAAGGTACCTGAGTCTGCAAGAAGTAGATGAGTAGCTTTGCAAGGATTATTTATTTACATGGTAAGTACTGTTTTACAATATTTGTTTAAAAGTTACAATTTCTGATGAAACTGGTTTTGGTACCGCTGGTGTGCTGGTTTGAGGCTAATTGGAATATTTTAATAGAGAACATTACACTATAGGCTGTGAAAGGAAAACATGGTGCTGTCTACTTCACTCATAGGCTTGCTAAAAAATTGTTTGGGAAAAATAACCAAAACACAGATAAGGTATTCTCTGTCTGTCTCTCTCTGGAGACGCAGCACAGCGTCTGGGGCGGTCTAGCAGCTTCTGGCTCCGACTTCTCTGCCGATTAATTTTCACTAACCACTTTTCTTCTAACCCCCCTGGCTGATCCTCCTAATTTACCTGGTGTGTAAGGCGAACCTTGGGGTAAGGTACAGGGGTGGGGAGAAGGTGGAAGGGTGGTTAGGAGCCCCTCCTGGGGTCTCTGATTTCTGGGAGGGGAGTTGTGTTTCTGTATTACCTTTAACTTGTGTATTTCTGTAACTATTCCTGTATATAGTGTATATATCTGCTGTACATTGTGCTGAGCTGTAAATAGAGCTTCAGTCCTTAACTTCCAGCCAACTGAGTTCTAGTCTGGGTCATTTTTACAAAGTGTGGGGGGCGGGGAACTCCCAAACCATCACAGCTGGCCACAATCTTCATCCAAATCTGTAGCCATGGCTAATTGATCTGCTTTGCTGGATCACTTTTGCCCCAGCAGTGGTAACTTTTTTGCTAGTGAGATGCAGGAAAATCTAAAATGCCTGTGACTTTGCAACTGTAGAAGATTGGCAGGTCAAATTAGTAATAAAAAGGCTCTAGACAGCTCATGACATCTGGAATCAGTGAAGCTGTTGTGTGTATTAGCAGCTTGAAACATCTTCGAAATTAAGTACAACAACGAGGATGGTTTCGTGGATAAACAAGAGCTGGTTGGGATTTCGGTAACAAGCAAAGAAGCTTTGCCTCTGCCTCTTCTCACTCCCCTCCCCCAGCATTGCAGGTCTGTAAGACAGTCACTGAACCACTTGAGGAGCTTTCTCTGAGAAAACAGCCTGTACTGGGCTGGCTTTGCTGCTGTGTTCTTCTCTTCACAGAAGCAATGCACCTGGCTCCACTACAGCTCTGCAGTTATGCTTTTCTTGCCCAAAGACAGCTTCACCCAGGGGTGCAGTGACATGGTAGATTGGGTTCTCTGAAGCAGTTCTGGTGAGTGAGTGTAAACGAGTTACACCTGAGAAACAAAGTCAGTGCTGGGGCGTTGAAGCTGAAAGGCTGCAGAGTGCTGAGCGAAGGCAGGCTTGGGGACTGCAGCACTGCCTGAGCTTGGTCTGTGTTTGAACCAGAGAGGCAGGGGTTTGGCATCAGAGTGGCATTCTTGTGTGGTTCCAGGGTGTGGGAGCCTTCCAGATGAATGAAGACAGAGCTGTCAGTGTTTTACAGGGAGTGTTTTCCAGGATCATTTACACAAATGCTTCTGCTATAACTACTTAGGTAAATAAAAATAGTTTCTTTTCAGGCTATTTTTCACCGAGCATGATGAAGGGGACCTTGAAGATCATCCAGTGCCATCCCCTGCCATGGGCAGGGACACCTCCCACCAGCCCAGGTTTTGCTCCAGGCCTCATCTGACCTGATCTTGAGCACTTCCAGGGAGGGGACATCCACAGCCTCCCTGGGCAGCCAGTGCCAGTCTCTCCCCACCCTCACTGTCAGGAATTTCTTCCACTCTGTCTCCCCTCTCCCAGCTCAAAACCATTGTCCCTTGCTCTGTCAGTCCCAACCCTTGTCAAAAGTCCCTCCCCAGCTCTCCTGGTGTATTTGCAGTCATCTCAGGGGAGGGATGATGTATTTGCAGGTTCATATTTAAGTTCATGTTAGTGGAGAAAAAAAAGAAGTCTTATTTTCAAGTGTTTCAGCAGTTTTACAACAAACTCTTAATTTTAGGTTAGTGAAGACCTGAAAAATGAGTTGGCAAATGAACTGTGTACATCCACTCCTGGCTTCAGCATGATTAAAGTGAAAGAGCAGATGTTCTACAAGGTGAGTAGAAATATCTGAGTGCCACAGGTTTTCGTTTGTCTTCGGTTAGTTAAAAATGAACATACTGGTGCCAACATTTCATCAGGGTGACTAGATTAATGCAGATTAGTGAGAGTTCTTTATAAGGACAAAGGGAGGGGCTGGGAGCATGAAGGGGGTTTTAAACCCCGCTTAATGCCTTGTGTCCTCTTCTGCCATCCTTCGTTGATGTGTTGCTGAGGGGTGTGGCTTAGTGGCAGAGGCTTAGCAGCAGCTGAGGGATTGCGAGGTCTGGGCAGGTTGGTGGACCTGACAGCCTCAGAGGTCTCTTCCAACCTTAATGCTTCTATGGTTCTATGATCTTAAGTTTAACATTTCCCAGGCATGGACTTATCTGGCCTGGCTGACAGATCCTCATCAAACATCTAGTGCTGATCCTGGGTTTGGTCTGGTTGTATTAGTCTGAAATTCTCTTTGCAAGAGAACAGAAGGAGATGAGAGGAGTATCTAAAGTAGCCTCCTGCTTTGGACCTGAGTTGGTTGGGTTCCCAAACTGCTTCCAAGATCGTCTGCCACATAGTTTGTGAATCAAACATTGCAATGTGTCTGAAACAGGTGTCCAGCAGAAGTTCATTCTCAAATACCCAATCAGCAAGTGCTGCAGAGCCACGCAGCTGGGTGTCAGACACCCACACTGGAGTATCTTCCTCTGCCCGGCCGCTGGACTCTGAAAGGGCTTTCAGACCCTTGGCGTTTTGGCTGCGGAAAGCCTTGTTAGAAGACACAAAATGATTTAAAGCCCTGCTGGTCCATCCTGACTTGGGTGGCAACCATTATTGCTGTTTTCTCTCCCCCTCAGGTGGGACTGGCAGATGCTGTGGATCTGTTCAGAACCAGGAGGGTGTTTATCAAGGATGGGTTTGCATATGTGCCACTCAAGGACGTCGACACCATCGTCCTGAACAACTACAGGGCAAAGCTGTCCAAGGCCCTAGCGGTAAGTCTGCTCAGCTCAGGCTCCTACAGCCCTGCTTCCATTGCTTGCTGACACTCATGAGCAGCAGTTTCCATCTGGAGGATACCAGAAACCCTATCAAAAGTGCTGGCAGCACTGACAAAAGCTCACTGTGAGTTGAGAGTGGACTGATTTCAAAGGGGGTGCAGCATCTGCTGTGCCCTGTAAAGACACAGGAGAAACTGTCTCCTGGCTTCATTCAGAATTCTACCCCATACACACAGCTGTTTTTTCCTTCCAGCCTCTTCTTCACACCATTTTGCAGCAGTGATTTGTTGCTTTAGTGGTTGTCCTTAGCCTTATCTGGGATGAGGAGGCACCTGTCAGTGTGAGTTCTGACCCAGCAGGTCTTTGTAGCTACATTTGTTGTTCTGTTTTTATGTGAACAGATTAATTTTTATGTACTGTGTTTTCCTGTCTGTAAGGTCTGATGTTTAATTTAAATAATTTGTAGTTTTGAACAAATATCAAAAAGCAAAGGTGCTATGAGTTCAGCAAGAGGCCATGGCTCATTACTGTCTGGAGCCTTTGTTTGTGTGGGTATATAGGAGAGAAATGGATTCAGTTTGGTTGTAGTGCTCAGAGCTGCTTGAGTGATAGGAAATGTCAGCACTGCTCCTTGCAGCTTTCCTAGTTATGCTGCCAAAATGAGGTGAAGATTGTTCTGTTACCAGCTTTGTTAATCCCAGGGGATTTGTGTTTATTTCTGCTGCATCCTTTTGATTTATAGATAATAAAATTAACTGTAAAAATGCAGAAATACCAACACACCCCACCCCACCCCCCCGCCCTTACTTCCAACTGTGACTTGGAGGAATCCTCTTTGGAGGATAGAATCCTAGAATCAGTAAAGTTGGGAAAGACATGGAGAACATGAAAATGTTGAATTATTTCTTTAGAAAGTGGGAAAAATCCCATCAGCTGTCAGAACAGATGAGCAAAAGTGCGAATTGCTTCTTACTCTGGATGAGAAGCTTCTAAAGCGATCCTTGAAGCTGACGCTCCCAGGCACTACTGCAGGAGACTGGCTGCAGCATGCCCTTGCCCACAGGGCAAAGCCTGGTTTCTCACCAGAGTACTGCACCAGCAGAGAAGTGAATGCTTCCAGTCTGTGCCCAGGTGCTTGACGGGCACCCCAAGCCTTTGGTCACCAGAGGCCCTGCAAGAGTGCTGATGTAGTCAGGCTGGAAATTCCTGCCCCGAATGCAGCCTTTCTGTGTCATGATGTGTTCCTCAGAGGGGGAGATGAAGCCCTAGGGTTGAGTTCTTCCTAAAGAAGAATGTGTCCTTGTTGGCCTAATGCAGGACGCCCCTAAATGATGTTACTGTTCTTCTGCTGGTGTGTGCCAGGTGCAGAGCAACACTTCACTAAGTGTAACTAATTTTGAGCTCTGTGGTTCATTCCCGTGTATCTCTGTATGAACTCGTAGGCAAAAGTTAAGAAATGGTCACCCTTTAGCAGTTCTGGTGCTGCCTGATGGATCTGCTTGAGTGTGCCACCTGGAGTTACTGTGCTTTGGTGTGTTTGTGAGGTGTAGCTCACTGCTGCTTAATCAGCTGTAGCAGACATCTCCTGGTGCATCACAAGTTTTCAGTGTCTGAGGTCATGTTAGGTCATGTTGTCTATGATGTTTGAGGGGGCATATGGGATCGTGTAAAAGTTGCTATGGGTCATCTAGTGGGAAAGCCAAAGGGAGGAGGTGGGAGTGTAAGAGCTCTGCTGATAGTTAGGCTTCTGCCTAGTGCTTTCTCACTTCAGTAACAGCTTAATAAGATTTGTTACGGGCAAAAGGAAAAAGAAATGGCTGATTAAATCCTCTCCAGACTAAGCAGCCCCAGGTCCCTCAGCCTCTCCTCACCAGGCAGTGCTGCAGTCCCCTCATCATCCTCATAGCTCTGCCTTGGACCTTCTCCAGCAGATCCCTGTCCCTCAAACTGGGGAGCCCGAAACTGAATGCAGTATTCAAGGTGAGGTCTCACCAGGGGAGAATAGAGGGGGAGGAGAACTTACCTTGATCTACTGGACACACTCTTCTTAATACACCCCAGGGTCCCATTGACCTTCTTGGTCACCAGGGCACATTGCTACCCATGGATGTTCTCCACCAGGACCCCCAGGTCCCTCTCCACAGGGCTGCTCTCCAGCAGATCACCTCTCAGCCTGTACTGGTGCAGTTTGTTATTCCTCCCTAAGTGCAGGACTCTGCACTTGTCCTTGTTGAACCTCATTTGGTTCCCCTGTGCCCAGCTCTCAGTCTGTCGAAGTCTTGCTGGAGTCAGTGGCCAGCTACAGGAGGCTCATGTGTCTGAGGTCACCCAACAGGCATGAGCAGATCAGACCATTTGTGGAGCTGGGTTTATCATTTGGTGCTCCTTTTGAGGGCTTGGTTTCCTGCTCCAGGAACTTGAGTCCTGGGGGAAGAGTCCTTATGTCAGAGTGTGTATTCAGGAACAACGATTGGTGGTGATTGTGCTTAGATAACCAACACTTTAAAACAGGGAATCAAAGGCAGTATGGAGCTGGTAGTGGTTTTCTTTGCCAGGAATGTCCTTTACTGGTGTGTAAGAGAACAGTCTGGGAAATGGTGTGGCTGTTGCTGGGAGTTGAGAGTCGAGGTTAAGTACAATATTTGATGCTAAGCTGGCTCAAGTTGTAGCAGCATGAAGTATGAGCACCTGCTGTGTGTTTAGTTCTGAATTACTCAGTGCACATAAGAATGGAACAACTGGAACTTCAACCTCTGGGAAACTGGGCCTGAAAACTCTGTCCAAGTTTGAGAAGGTGTGATTTTGTTGAAAACTGTCCAAGTTTGACAAGGTGTGATTTTGTTTCTTCAACCCCCAATGCTGTGCATGCAGACAAGTGGGCAGAAGCACTCCAGTACCTTGTCGGTGCCAGGAGGTGTCTGCTGTCGCAGCAGCACAGTGAGACCTCCCAGGCAGTGCCACATTTGGAGAGGGTACAACACTGGAAGTCAAACCCCTTCCTTTAAGGTTTGAAGGGGAGAGGCTGGCATCACACAGATTGTTGTAACAAAGTCTTTCCTGTGCTGCTTGTTGCTCAAAATCAAACATGGAAATCTGAGGATTACTTCAGTTCCTTTGCATTTGTGTAGTAACTTTCTCCAGCAGAGTTAGTTCATGAGGCTTGATGGGCTCATTAGACAGAAGGCACTTGGTGGCAGGGTTTCTTTTCCTTTAGATGTAAATCTCTGTACCTTGACGTGAGAGTGGGAGCACAGCCTCGGGCAGTGCCAATGGTGGTAACCAGCCCGGGACCCTAAAGACAAGGGTTTCAAAGCTATTAATTCTTTCTCTTGGAAAGCAATCTAGGACCAAAATGATCATGTTTCTACAAAAAAAAAAAAAAAATCACTTATTTTCATCCTCCCAAAAAAAGATTTAAAATCCTTGTTAATGTTTGTGCCTAATTGCTCATCAGCAGGAATTTGGGAAGGTCACTGTACTGCAGGTGAATGCGTGGCCTTTGGAGGGTGCATAGAGAACGGAAGTTGCTGTCTGGAGCCCAGAAGTGCCCCTCTTACCAGAAGCCCTGCAGGCACAAATTCAGTACAGCCAGCAGCTTCTACCAAACACTCCAGAGATGTGGTTTTGTCTGAGTTTCTTTCTCATGAATGAAGTCGAGGCAAGAAGAATGTCCAGATCCTAATGCTATACCCCAAGGGATGTCACTGCTGCCTGGCACCTTCTCCCTCTCCAGTAATGCTCTGCAGAGGCATGTTGATTCAAGCAGCAACCTGTGGCTGGACTGAGGGACAGATTCCAGGTTACCTTGGGGTTCTCGAACAGCATTTAGTCTGTGAACTTGGGAGAAAGACGGCAAACTGGGGAAGCTTCAGTTGATAAGTAATGCCAAAAAAGAGCAGAGGGTCTGCACGCAGCCAAAGAGCGGTCAGCAGCACTGGACAGACAAAGTACTATTTACACCTGTTAGAAGGGAGCTTGCTGTGTGGGCAGGTGTTCCAGTAGAGGATTTACTGAGGTTTGGAATGGCTAGGTAGTCTGAAAGAAGGTACAGAGACAGCTGAGAGTGAAATGAAGAGCTGAGCAAGCTGCTGGTGAAGGGCAAGTCAGTGGTCAGGGAGCTCTGGAGAGCCTCCCCAGTGAGGGAAGCAGCATCCTTTAACAGAAGGGTGGCAGTTTGCTGACACAGTGGGTTTCTGAGTGGCTACTTCAATCTACATATAATTAAAACCTGGAAGACACTATGCACTGTTGTAAGGAAGATGGAATTAATAATCTGTTTGGGGGGAAATCTAATGAGCATCTTGGTAGCTGTCAACTTGAGCTGCATTTTATAATGCAGAAAAGCAGGGGAGATGAATTGATTTGCATACTTTCACCCCAGCATGCAAATGAAATGAGTATGTGTATAAGTAATGGTGCTGCAGAACCCAGCGACAGCTCGCCTACCAATTAAACAAAGTCTAATTATTGAAAATTTTGCTTCCAAGACAAAATATTAATCTTCAACCCAGATGTTATTTGTACTTTGATATGAATATGAAAGCTAGATGTTTCCAAATGGAGAAAGAAATCAGTGACTTCCAGGAGCAGATGCCTCAGGAGAGCATTAATTATCACTCTGAGTGCAGTTGACAAGTGCCAAGCTGAAATTAGTGCAGTTGGGGTTCTTCAAAGTTTTTAAAGTATTAGGTCAATATCTAGGCCATGCAAGCAAGCAAGTTCTTTACAACTGGTGCTCCTTGGGCAGCTGGGATGAACTGACTGAATAGCAAACTACAGTCTGTACATGATACTGGTAACTGTAGAATGGAAACTCTACCTATGCAAGTAGAATTGTTAGATGTACTTTGGGCAAGGCTGAGGGTAACTGCTGTACCCTCCCCTTTTGAGTCCCAACGAAGCAAGCTGCAGTGCTAAGAACAGAGCTTTGATTCTTTGTTTTCAAGAGTGAGTTAGGTATAGCCTTGGGTTTGCCTTCCTGAAGGCATGGGAAACCACTCTGCCTTCCTTCTGATTCTCTTTGGGCTGGTTTGTGTTACTCTACAGGGGATGAGGGAGAGGTTTGTTTGGTGAAACTAAGAGCAACCCCACAAAACAACCTGAGCCTTGCAGTGCCACCTGCATCAACCAACAGAGTCTGATGAGGTGCATTGTTGGATTTGTGCTGAGAACCCAGTAAGGCCAATCTGTGTCACTGCCTTTCTTTCATACATTTGGTGGTGCTTTATGAAAACAATCCAAGTGCTTTATCTATTAAATTCTCTTGGCCCACTGCAACAAGGAAAACATTGTTACCATTTTTACTTCAGTAGTTGTATTAGTTTTGACAGTGTTGCCCGCTGTCATATAGGCTGTGCGCACATGGAAAGAATGTGATACTGTTTGCTTGAGCTTCTGCTGAGCACATTTCAGTGTGCACATGGAAAGAATGTGATACTGTTTGCTTGAACTTCTGTTGAGGAAGTTTCAGTGTGCACATGGAAAGAATGTGATGCTGTTTGCTTGAGCTTCCCTCGAGCACATTTCAGTGTAAGTGCTGCTGCAATAACCTTTAATAGCTGAAAGAGCCTTGCCAAAAATTACTAATTTTGTACAGCAAAATTTGTACCATGCTGTGAAAGGTTAAAGCCCAACTTCTTCCAGAAGCAAAGTGATAAGGAGTAAGATGTCAGCTGCCTGGGTGTAGCAGCCTGCAGGCATGCCAAGGCTCCCCATCTGCAGAGTGTTTGCATGATGCCATTTTGCTGCCTTAGCAGATCACGGATGTTTCAGAATCAGTGCTGGTTGGGATGAGGCAGCCTGCAGCCTCGCTGGGTGCTGGGGGTGTTCCTCTGAAACCTGGTTAAATGGAATTGTTGGGTGCTGGCAATCTGTGCATCTCGTGGCTCAAAAGGCAAGAGAGGGCACAGTGAAGCCTCTCAGAAGTGCTTCTCCAGACAGGGTATGCTGCGTTCCATTGAAGGCAGCTATTGCCCTACCTGCTGCAGTAAAATTCAAGGTAGAAACACAGACTGCTTTACTGGAGAGCCTCTGGCCTGCCACATTGCTTGAGAGGAAACTGCCATTCAGGTTTTGTTGGTAAGAAAGAGTTGTGTTAAGGCTTCAGAAGCCCTGCCCATTACAAACACCTCCGATCAGAGGTGCACCAAGAGCCTCCTGTGACCTTGGCTTCCCTAGGCTAGACTGGACTCTGGAGCACACCCCACAGCTGGGGGCAGACTGTACCTGAGCAAATGCACTGTCAATGGGGACCTTGCTGCAAGTCCACCTTCTTAGCATTTATGTTTAAGTGACTGTGGGTGCAGAACAGGCCTTACCCTCTTCTGTTCTCTGAATGTCACTAGGGCTCAGTTCTGCTAATGGCAGCAAATGCTTATGGATGCTGTTCGAGGCCATATAATTATCTTGCTAGTAGGCTCCAGTAGCATTTAAAACTAGTTTCAGTACCAATGTGTTTAATTAGAGCAATTAAAAATAACAGGGAAGCAATTAACCTGGGTATGATCTCTCCGGCTTAAAAGCTGGAGCCGAGTAGTGGAGCAGCGAAGAGTTGAAACAGTTGTGTAGGGAAATTGTAGGGCAAAGTGGCCTCCTGTGCACGTCAGCAGGCCAGAAGCACGGAGTCTTGCTGCCTTGTGTTCAGACTTTTGGGGGGGTATGAAAAGGAAGCTCTAAATCAGTACATTACAGATGATGATGAAAATGAGTATAATTTGTTAGTACCATTTCAGATGGGTATGGTGAGTGTTACTTTGAAGGTGGCTTCTTCAGGTCGTGCCTCCAGATGGCTGGAGAAAGGGGAGTGGGGCTTTTGATGTCTGTGTGGCAGCAACTTACTGCTTCTTAAAGGCATGTAAAAGACTTCATTGATAATGGGACTCTCTGTCTTGGTTCCTAGTTCAGCACATGCAGTCTCTCCCCATTCCCTGCTTTGGACTATATCTATATCTACATCTATATATATACACACACACCTCCCCATGCCCCCGTGCACAGCGCACCCCTGCCCACACCATGCCCACCCCCCACACCCCACCCACACCACACGCATGCAATGCACACTTGCACCACACGCGCATATATACATGCACATAATTTTTTTTTTTACTTACATATATTTCTTCTGTACCTCTGTAAATAGGGAGGACTTGCTGTTGGGTGTGAGGGACAAAAGGAGGTAAGGAGGTGGCAGAGAGCCACCTCGAGTGGGTTTTGTACAAATCAGCAGCTGCTGGTTTGGTTGCCTCCAAGACAGGCAGCTAAGCTCTCAGAATACTGTGAGATCTGTGCTCAAACGGAAGTGTGTCAGCTTCTTGTTGATGTGAAATGAATTTCTGTGTGTGGTGGACTAGCCCTAGCTGGCAGGAAACCACTGCATTAAAAAATGACTGAATTCTGCCAAACTGTTAGAAAGCATCCTTTTGGGAATTCTGGTTACTTCCAGTAAGTGGAGATTCTGATGCTTCATATTGTTAAGTGTTCTTCCTCCTTTCCACCCCTGATAGCACAGGGCTGAATTTGCCCTGATGTCTGCATCGCTCACCCCAGCTGCCCCCAGCTCAGCTCTGAGACATCCACGTCCTGTCTGCACTCACTCTGCTCGTAATTATAACCTGTAATTTGGATTATGATTTTATTTTACAAAAAGATTCTTGACAAATTCCTAGGTGTTTGAAGCTACCAGCCCTGATCTAGATAGATGACTTCCACTGCCTCCAGGCGTTGCCTGGATGGGTGAGGGTTCATTTTGCTGCTTACATTTGCAGACTCTGTAAGTGCTGGTGAAACACAGGACAGTAAGAGAGAAAACTAAGCAAGACCCTGACCGTGTGGATCCTCCTATGACTTTAAGGGATCTTGTTTTGTTTCTTTTCCACTTCTTTAAGGGTGGTTCCTGAAACAACCATCATGGTCCGCTTCTTCCCTATACTTTAATTGCAAGGTCAAGGAAACCCTTGGTTATGTACCAGGATCACCTGATTCTAGTTCTGCTTTAATTCCCACAGGTCCTCCACGTTAGCTTTCACACAGCACTCCTGTCATTGCTCATGTTTACCTAACAGTCTGTTTCACTGTCTAGCTGTGGCAGTAGTACCAATAATTTTGGCTTTTACTGGTTTGCCTCTTGCACCACTGTTTGACTTCCACAAACATCATCTGGTTGTGACTGCCTTGTTTGTAAGAAGGAACAAACTGGGCTTTGTCCTGATGCAGTGTAATGTTTCAAGAGCTGCATGGGAGAGGGTATTGCCTGGCTGATGTGGAGGTGGCCGTAAATGTGAGCGTGCACACCAGCAGCACATACACCAGTGTGTAGCAGAGGAACAGCAGCGGTGTCAGAACTGCCCTGCTGGTAACTTTTATGGGTGAAGGCAGACACCTGTCTGCTGGTATTGAGCTGATCCGATACACCTGTTTCAGTTAACAGCCCAGTGAACTTGTGCTCTGGGGCATGTGCTTGCTGACTGTAGACTGCAGGCTTTACTTGCTCAGGAGAGTTTAGCTGTTTTAAGTAGTCCTATGGAAGTGGCAAGAGGAGGTGTATGCTTAGTTGGGAACAGTTGCAGAATACTGAAGGTTCAAAAGCACCCAGCAGTGACATGGGGACAGGTCTGCGGCACAGCCACACTGTGCTGTGTGCTGTGCAGCTGGCAGTCATGTCTGCTGTGGCTTCCTGGGCTGCATTTGCATTAGGTTAGTGCTAGAAGGGTGTCCAGGTAGAAGATGACTTCTAGTTCAAATATACTTGGAAAAAAGTGTCTACTTCCAGGGATACCTTCCTGTGTCTGTCCAGAAAAGCGTCCACTTCCAGGGATGCCTTCCTGTGTCTGTCCAGAAAAGCGTCCACTTCCAGGGATGCCTTCCTGTGTCTGTCCAGAAAAGTGTCCACTTCCAGGGATGCCTTCCTGTGTCTGTCCAGAAAAGTATCATGCGCTGGAAGGGACCTCAAGGATCATCCAGTTCCAACCCCCTGCCATAGGCAGGGACAACTCCCACTAGTACAGGTCACTCAAGGCCTCATCCAACCTGGCCTTGAACACCTCCAGGGAGGGAACAACCACAACCTGTTCCAGTGCCTCACCACCCTCACTGTAAAGAACTTCCTCCTAACATCCAGTCTGAATCTCCCCTCTGCCAGTTTAAACCCATATCCACTTCCAGGGATGTCTTCCTGCCTAAGTCCAAAGTTAGAACAAAGTTTTCACTGTTTGCCTGGTACTTGTGGCTGTTTCTGCCAAGCAGGTTCCACAAGGCTGTGCTTGGTTGCTTTGGGCAGGAGCAGGCATGCCCTGACCGGTGCTGTGTCCTGCAGCAGCACACGGTGGTGTCTCTGCTGCCTGTTCTGCTGCAGGCAGTGCTGTGCTAACTGACCTCTGTTTCTTTCCAGCTGACAGCACGGTCGCTGCCTGCCGTACAGTCTGACGAGAGACTGCAGCCTCTGCTGAGCCACCTCAGGTAGTCCCAGCTGGAAGCATGAGTGGGTTATTTCATACAGCTTGAAATAATTCTGGTGGGGAAATGGTTTAGCTAAAGTTGCTTTTTCTTACAGATGCTTCATCTGTGCATTAGGCTTTGAATGGAGAACAAACCCTGAGTGCATCTCTTCATATTACCAAGGATTTATAAATGATCTGGAGCTGCTGTTGCTTCTAAGGAACAACAAAACATTGGCAACTTCTGTAATGTTGTTTTTCCTCCTGTGGTAAAGGCTAAGTGGTTAAGTTTCTTCGTGAACCAAACATACTCCAAATGGCACTGCTCAGAGCATGCTCCTTCCTTCCTGCAAATACTTTATTCTGATGCTTTTGGAAGATCTCTCCATTGCTCATTGACAAATGGAATTCAGTTTTCTTCTTTTAATGAACCTGAAGAGAGCTGCAGATGTGAGCCATGGAGGGTGCTCTGCAGCTGAAGCAACCTGCCTCTGCTGCTAGCATACAGGCTATAAAAGTTGTGTACTTTCTTTGGGTGTATTTGGGGATGAGGAGTAAGAGGGGATGAGGAGTAAGAAAAAAAACTTTCCTGATGTTCTTCAGGTTAAGCACAGATTTGGTCTCTTATGATTGCTTTTTGCCACTTTGTATTGTCTGGGAGAGTTTCCTCACTGCAGTGGTGTGCAGGAGGACAAAGACCATACAAGTAGAGGGAGGTGTGTTTGTTCAGAATAATTGATTAGGTGAGCTTGGAGGGAACCTCTGGAGATGATTTGGTCCAGTCCCTGCTCAGTGTGGATCTGGTGAGGCCAGACTGCTCAGGTATTAATTCAGTTGAATTTTTAATATCCCTAAGGGTAACAATTTACTGAAATATTGAATGTCAGTGATGAAAGCTCTGTTGTTGAACACATGCAGCTCTGCATTGAGATGACTGAAATGATGTGGCATGAATTAAAAATGTGAGTGGTGAGCTCTGCCCTGGCAGCACTGCACTGCAATTAGGATGCAGAGCTAGTTATCATGCACTTGGTTTCCTGTGGTATGCAGCTGCTCAAGGTGTCTGTATCCAAACCACCACATCTTATTTTGATTTTAAAAAACCCAACCATCATTGTTTTTGTTACTTAGGAACTGTTTCCTGTTGTGTGGTTTGTGGGTTTTTTTTTTTTTTTTTGCTTCTAGTGTAAATCAGAATGAGACAAGCAGCTCTCATTGTACCTCTGTTTATTTAGAGAGGATTGAACTTTTTTCATGACCAAAGATTGGGAAAAAAATCACATTGCAGTGTGGCTGGTTTGGGAATGCCAACAACCTTCCATGCTGTTGTCCCCAGAGCTCTTTCAAACCCCGTGCTGCAGCTGCGTGCCCTTCTGCACGGGAAGCAAAGAGCAGTTAGGCTTTTAGTGAGTTGTGCTGTCTAGGGGTCACTGCTGAGAGATTTGAAATGCCTTTTGCTCTGCACTAAGAGCCTTCAGTATCCCAACAGTCACAGTCCTCCCTGCACTTCTGATTTTTGAACGTGGGAGAAGGAAAGGTTGCAGCAAACCTGGTTTGAAGTGAGCTGCTGCCGCAGGGACACCAAATCCTGCAAGGTGCTCTTCACTCGCTTGTGTTCACCAGGGTGCATTTAACCACAGGAAGGTGACTGCCATCTGGCTTCTGCAAAGATGGAGGGGCTGTTCCCAGGACATTCTCTCACCAACAGGAGATGATTGAATGTTTCTGGGGAGTTCTGTTAAAACAGGCAAAATAGATCACACTTTACAGCTGACCAGAGAGGTGATCAAAGAGATCTGCTCTTGTTATTTATTTACATGAGTTGTTTTTTGCTTCTTCTTGCTCATACGAGGAAGAAAGATAGCTGCAAGCTTTCCCCTATCTTTGTGTTGTGAGTTCTGATAGCAACAGTTTATTTTTGGCTTGTGTCAATGGAGCTTCATCTGGGAACAAAAGATGAGGTAGAAATGTATGAAAAGAGCCTGCAAGTGAAGGTTGCAGAGCATCGTTTGCTTGCTAATGCCTCATGCAGCTTCTGGCAGCTCTGGCTACCTGCTCATGGCTCTTAAAGCAGCCAGTGGTCAGAAAAGGTCATTTTCCTGTGCACAATGTCTGCAGAGGTGATGAAATCCATGCCTATTTTTTGTAAACCAGACACAACATGGATTTTGGAATTGGAATTTTCTGGACTAAGCATTTTATCTGTGTCTTAGGACCTCTTCATGTCCTATTCTGTTCCTCTGGTACTTTCTAATATCAATTGTACCAGAACCAAAACAGAGAACCTTTTTAGTTAAAAAGGTGATGTGAGATTATGCTGAGGGATTTCACAAGGAGATTTAAATTGCTGAAACTTGAGCAATTGAATAGAAATGGAAACTTTCTGTCCAAATGCATGGGAAGAACATTTCTGCATCCTCTGCTTTCAAAAGGATTCATGTGGGTCTTGTGATGAAATCATAGAGCTGTAACACTCTGCTGTTTGAAATCTCCAGAAGGAATCACTTCAAAGATAGACAGAAGCTGTCATATCCCATCAAACTCCTACAGACTGCTTGTACATTAATTAGGAGAGCCTGAGTTGACTTTATTGAGCCTGGTGAAGAGGAGGCTCAAATAGCAAAAAATATCAAACAGCAACCTGCAGCTGTTTGCCAAGCAAACATCTTGGCGTCAGCATTGGTGGTGGTGCCAGGGGAGAGAACAAATGACAGTGGTCACAGAGCAGCATGGGTGCTTCAGAGCAAATGTCAGTAAGAGGGTCTGTTCTAGACAGATGGGAGCAGCAGATTGCCCAGGGAGTTGGGCTCTTGGTTTGTGGAGATTTTCTGGTCTGCAGTCAGTAGCAATCATGCCTCACCTGGCTGCTGTGACTATTCCTGTCCTTGGGGTAAATGCAGTGGTCTGCAGGACTGGGAGAGTGTCTCCTCCTTTGGACTTCCAAAGCCTTTTTGTTTATTTTGTTGTCTTTGGGACTCTTCTTCCAGGCCACCGTTGTCATGGGTGCTCGGAAGCAGGGTTTGCTTAGCTCAGCAATGTTTTCCAGCATGAGTGTGCTTCTGATTTGAACTACAGAGTGCAAGCAAATGAGCTGAGGTGCTTGCGGCAGAGCAGCTTGGGAAGTCACCAGCACTCACCCTGGGATGTGATCACTGAGCTACCATTTCCTTAGCTGACTGCTTCACCAGACAACCCCAAGCAGCTGTGCTTTGGTTGGGGTATTTTTAGGATTCTGGTTTCTGTTTGTAGTTTGTCCAAGTAAAGTGGTGCAGAACTGATTCTGCAAGGAAATTTAGATGTTTCTTTAGTAGAATTAGTAATAATAGACATCCACAGCTCAAATAATTGTAATTATTTATCCATGGTTGTGTAATGAAAAAGATCCTGTTATCTACAGCAGGCTTGACTGGTGCTGCAGCATATGGCAGAGCTAAGAGCAAAGAACCAATGAATGCAGATAGAATGAACCAGTTCTGTGTGCTGCAGTAGAATAAACACTTTGAACACTTTGCAGTGTTGAAATGTTATAGAATCATTGAATGTTAGGGGTTTGAAGGGACATCTTTCACTAGATCAGGTCACTCAGAACCCCATCCTACCCAACCTGTAATGGTTCCTGGCATGGGACTTGTGCCACCTCTCTGCCCACCTCCAAAGATTACCAGGAGGATGATCCTGTGGTCTGAGTTCTGAAAGACCTCTCACGACTCCTTCCAGATAAGAAGAGGGAAGGTTTCTTCACCATGCTGGCTCTAATGTTGGTTTATAAATCTTAACATAGGTGCCCCAGATTAACAGTTATGAAACCTTATTTTAACTCCAGCATCCCCTGGAAGGTTGGACCAACCGATCCGTCAGGTCCCTTCCAACCTGGCACACTGTCATTAATTCCCTACCTAACTGTCAGATACAGCTCTGTTGGTTTTGCCTGATGCAAAATGTTGACAGCCCTTAGTTGGGGAGATGTCCTTCTAAATCTGTAAACCTAACAAGAATATGATTTTTGAGCAGCTTTGAATGACGATGTGCTGTTGGCTTTGTTTTTCAGCCATGCCTATGTTGGCCCAGATTACAGCGTGCAGAAGAGTGCAGGAAAGATTTCTCTGGATCAGATTGATGCTGTGAGTCCACTCTTCTTTGAGTCCTGCTGTCTGGTGGTGTGTGGCATTTTAAACTCGAGTGTACAGACAAGATGAAAGCCTTTATCTGTTTTGGTTCATATTTGCTTTGTGACACTTGAGAAGTGCTTGGATGAAATAGAGCTAAATTCCAAAGTGGAGCAGAGTGAGCAGAACACCAGGTTGAGGCTGGAGCCATAATGAACTGTTTAATCTGCTGCCTAACTCTGTGTGCTTGCACAAATACCCAACAGTGATAAAAAGAGTTTGACAAAGATCTCTTATGTCATAATTTTGCAGTGATGTTTAGTTTGTGATTATTGCATTGTCATGTTACTTTTTTCATAGAATCTTGGAATTGTTTGGATTTGGAAAATCCCTCCAAGAGCATCCAGTCCAACCATCAACCCAGCCCCACCATGGCCACTAAACCCTGTCCCTAAGAACCATGGGCGCAACTTTCTGGAACACCTCCAGGCATGGGGACTCCACCACCTCCCTGGGCAGCCTGTGCCAGACCCTGACCACTCTGGCACCAAAGAGATTTTTCCTCCTCTCCAACCAGACCCTCTTCTGGCACAATTTCAGGCCACTTGCTTTCCTTCCCTCACTTGAGAGCAGGCAGCAGAGCCTAAGCCCAGCTCCCTGCAGCCTCCTCTCAGGGAGCTGCAGAGAGCAATGAGCTTTGCCCTAAGCCTTCTCTGCTCCACCCACCCTGAGCACCCCCAGCTCCTTCAGCTACCCCTCCCCAGCACTATGCTCTAGACCCTTCCTTGGTATTGGAGTATTTCAGTGCTGTTAGTTTGCTTATGACTTGCATCCTTGCTGTGAGAATCCACAGCATGGGTCGGAAAAGCACCCACATGGTGCATGGACAATTAAACCCTCGCTGAAATCCAGAAATGGCTTTGCTCTCAGAGTCCACTCTAACCCCGAGGGTGCTCCATTCATAGTGAACTCACTGCCTGACTTGACTGTGACAAATGCAAAGCCCAAGTAAACTCCAGTGTTAGATTTATTTCTCTTGAGATCTTGCTTTGCAAGAAACCTGCTCTAGTGGGAGGTGTCCCTGCCCTCAGCAGGGCACTGGGACTAGATCATCTTGGCAGTCCCTTCCAATGCAACCCATTCTATGGATCTATGGAATAGTGTTCTCTGGGGAACAAAACCCCATAGATCAGTTGTGCTGGACTGGACTCCTGTTCCCATATTTTCAAGGATGATTAGAAGTCTCAAACAGTTCTCCCCATATCCTCTCCCACCCCTAGAAGATTTTAACAAAACTGATCTTGTTCCAGGAGCTAAAAAAAGGAAGAAACAAGAAACATTATAATGGGATTGTGGATGTGTTTCTCCTGACAGCAATGAAACCTTTCTTGGTGCGCAGCTGAAAATGCTCTGATGCTTCCACTTCCACCCTGTGCTTTGGGTCCTGTTCTGGAGGTGGTTACAGTCTGTGCTGACTTAAGGGCACCAAGTTATAGTTGGCCCTAAGCACGTCCATGCCTTTTCCTCCAACCACTGGTATTTTCAAGCGGAGCTAGTTAATACGATCATTAGGGTTGGAAAAGACCTCTAAGATCATTAAATCAACCTTCTCCCCAACCTCCCCAAATCATTCTGACCACCAGACCGTGTCCTGAAGTGCTACATCTACTTGTTTCTCAAACACCTCCAGGGCCAGTGACGACTCCACCTCCCTGGGCAGGCAGGTCCAGTGCCTGGCCACTCGAGGTGGTAGTAACCACACAGCCTACCAACAGAATGATTTCTAACCACTGTCTTTCTCCATCAGCTCTCAGTGAAGTCCTTCCCCCTCTGCATGCGGCAGCTGCACAGAGCCCTGCGCGACAGCCACCACCTGCGGCACGGTGGTCGCATGCAGTATGGCCTCTTCCTGAAGGGCATCGGCCTGACACTGGAGCAGGCCCTAGACTTCTGGAAGAGAGAGTTCATCAGGGGAAAGGTGGATGCAGACAAGGTAATGCCTAGCTGAGGAACAGCTCGGCGAGCCCTACGAGGCTGCTTGGGCACACTAATGGCTTCCAAAGAGAGCTCTTCCCTGTTTTGCTCATGGCTTTGTGCGCTCTGCCAGCCACTGTCCCGAAGCACAGGGAGAAAAGGCAAGGCACAAAGAGCCTCTGTATAGGTTGCAGGAGGGACAGAAAACTTTTACTTCACCACTAACTGACTGGGGGATCAGTGTTCTTTATGGGATGCAGGTCCTGTCCATAAATTCCCCAAGCAGGCAGATGAGCAAACCAGCACTGATCAAGAGGTGAGGGCAGCCTCTCTTTGTTGGCTCTTTCCAAAAAGGTAAATTAACTGGGCAGCTGCATGAGAGATGAGCCTGCCTGAGTGAATTTACTGTGTAAGCTTAGAAGAACCTGGGGATGAGTAAAGACAGAAGGAGATGCTTGAGAAAGCAGCAAGGAACTGCTCCTGGATGCAGTGGGCAGTTTTACTGAGAGGTCAGTCAGGGCTCTGAACCTTGCTCCTGTCCTTAAGACTTGAGATCAAGGGAAATGTGACAGCCATGTGCTGTCCCTGAAAGCATGACAGAGGTGTGCTGAGTTTGGCAGGTATGGGAACTGCTCCTTGCCTTCAACAGCCTAGGTATAGGCTTCCCATGGTGTGTGCCAGAGCAGATACCAGCTGTGTTTATGGTGCTTCCTGTCTGCTGCTGTGGAGGCTGAACTCTCCCTGGTGCTGTGCACAGCTCTGCCGGTATGGAGAGGCGCTGCTTCTGCTCTGAGGTGTTCTGGGAGCACACACTGCTGTGCCCTAGGTGTGTGCACATGTGTTAGGACATCCTGCTTGCTGTCACAGGGATGGTGATTGCTGCAGCATCCCTCTCAGTAGGCACTGAGAGTAAGTGAAGTTTTGTCCTGGGTTCAGCGTCAGCAGCTGGGGGCTGTGCTGTGGATGCAGCAAAGGGCTGGAGCTGCTGTGTTTGTCACAGGCTGCTACGTTCATGTAATTTTCATTCTTCTGAAGTTCTAGATAACCACCTTCAGCCTGGGTTAAAAGCAAAGTGATGACTTTTCACACCTCTAAGTGAAGTCAGTCACCTGTGGTTTTTCCCAGTAAAATACCGTATAATGTTTGATGTCCTGGGAAAATGAAGATCATTACAACTCCTATTGGCACTGTCTTCTGACGCTCTTGACGTTGTTCCTTTGCTGTAGAGTGGAGGTGATGGCACTGTTCTGTCTTACCTAGACTGATTGCTAGGCCAGGGGGCCACTAGGTAACTGCTGACTGGTTGTGTCAGTGGGCTTCGTAGCTCCAGTGTTATTTCAAGGCTGTTTTGTTTATTTCTATAGAATGTAGTCTTACTCTAAACAGATACGAATTCATACAGATTCTGACACCTCCTGCTCTTGGTGATTGACAAATAATTCCCCATCTCAACCCAAAAATCAGAGGAAGAACTTCAGTATGCTTTCCAGCTGGCTGGCTGAGGGGTGCCAGAGGTAGGTGGGTGGGTGGCTGGCTGGCTGAGAGATGCCTCTTCAGCCCTCTTTCTGGTGGAGGTTCTCATGACAGACATTCTCCTGAAAGAAGGAAGAGGGAAATTTACTCAGATTTCATCTAACTCAGGCTTTGTGACTGGTGAAGAAGCAATCTCTTCAGCGTTAAACTTTTGAGCTTCAGTTGATTATTGATGTACTGTAGATGTTTTTTTCCACATGTGATCCTGCATGGACAGCTGCCAACCACATACTGCACCAGGTTGCAAAGGAATACATCTTATACTCTGTTAAGTGATGAAACCTTGGGATGAAGATACCCACAGTTAGATAGCTCCAGTGATTAGATTTTTTTGGCTCTGCAGTTTTTTTCCAGAGGATCTTAGGGAGGTCCTTGAATGTGGCTTCAGGAGTGAGACTTCACCTTGACTGCAGACAGCTGGTGGTGAATGTTTCTATCAGGGCCAACCAGAAATTCCAGGAGGCGCAGTTTGGACCTAGAGACCACCTGAGGTGCTTTCCAGCCTGAGCTGTCTGTGCAGACAGGTAGGAGTCGGTGCTGGTGAGGACCGGTCGCTAGAGGGAGGCTGGAGCACAAGGAATAGCAGATGAAGGTAAGGCTTAGTCTGAGTGGGAAGTGGTGCTGCAGTGCTTGGTAGGGCTGCACAATGACCTCATCCCTCCCCGAACTGGAATGCAGTGAGAACGGGCAGTGGGGACCTGCGGGGCACCGGCGCAGTTTATGGCGCGGCAGTGATGTGCTAGTGCTGTAAGACAAGCTCCAGCTCTTTCAGTCCCAGGAGTATTTTCTGTATCAGTCAGACACAGGGTTTAGTGTTTTACTTTCTCATTGTCTGAGATTTGAGGGTTGATTTGCATATAGATTATTTTCTCACTTACCTCCTTTTATATTGAGTAATGCTACCTGCTATTTTTGGGAACACATTTTGATTCATAGATCAGAAAAGAATCTTTGTTCTGTCACATCTTAATTATAATTCTCTAACAGACTGTCATTTGCTACTTTTATTCTTGAATTACTTAAACTTCACAAGTCTGCAACCTGGAGTGGCATGTTGCACAGCAGGGCACAATGTTTAACACCTAAGAGATAAAGATGTAATGGAAATTCCTCTGTGGAGATTAAAATTTGATCTTTGTTTAATTGCACATCAGTAGTACTGTAGTGCAAGTATATGTCCAGACCTGAATCCTCCTAAGATGCATAAAGGCTCCTGTAGACCTTAACCGAAATGTTTACTCTCCTCTGTTCCCCAGGAAGATGTAGAAATGCAGCATGCACCACCTGTCAAATCCTGGCCCTCTGAACTCTGTGGCAGCAAAGCATTAATGTAGTTAATGATACTGCCCTTGCCTTTGTTGGTTATCCAGGGACCACACAGTCAGGTTCTGGATTAAATTATATTGTTGTGTTAAGCTGATCATAAACTGGCAGAGATTTATTGGTTTACCTTCCACCACTGGCTGGAAAAATTAACTTCGGTAGAAGCACTTAGTACTCTTTCATTGTGTGGAAGTTATCACTTTGTACCCCAGTTGTAGGGAGACAGAAGTGATTGTTAAAGGCTTTTGATGGATAAATGTGGCTGTGTATTGGCACAGTGCCACTCTGCTCACACCAAGGGCACACGCTGAATGGCTGTGATTACCTAGGATGGCTCAACGGGCAGGCAAGGCACTGCTGTCATAGTTTCCAAATAATTTCCAAACCTGAACTTCTTCTGGTATTCTGCAAACAAAATTAGCTCTTGAAATTACCTCAGCACCAGGATTAAAGTGATTTAATTGTCAGAAGAAACACGAAAATACACTTTCATTTGCATGACTCATGTTTCTTCCCAAACCTGATACTGGATTTACATTAAACCTTCTCCTTAAATGAGAGAAAGCAGCAGTAACACACAGCTGTTGTGGAGGTGTCAGGAGGTAGGTGGTCCAGGTCTGTTCTAGGCAAATAGGCTTAAAGGAACAATGAATATTTAATTGGAATTTCCACCCCAAGGGATTAAAAACAAACAAAACCCCAAAACTTCTAGATTCCACTCTTCCTGACTTCTTCTGTGTGGTTCTGGCTTTAGGGTTTGCTCTGTGTGTGTGTCTTTCAGACATTGCTGTGAACAGCCAGGGCTGTGCAGTCACTGAGGTGACTGCCCAAAGATGTTGCTGGGCAGGAGCTGAGCAGGCTTTGCTAGAGGAGTACAGAGAATGTTGTGGTATAAACAGCTGAACTCATGGCAGCCAGGTTAGCTTCTAGAAGTCCACCTCATGGAATTGAATCCCTCAGTAGATGATCTTCTATCCCACAGATTCTTTCATGTTTTTATTTGCATGTCAGCTGAAGCCTGGAGGTTATCAGGTGTGTGGTTCAGGGGGGATGTAGCTGCTGTTGAAGGTGATGCTCTGGTGATGGCAGCTGGCTGCTGAGGTGAGGGAGCTGACGTGACCTTGGCTGAGCAGCACAGCCTGCGGTGCAGTTAGTGTTTTGCTGAGCAGTGTGCAGAAGAGCTACTTTGATGCTCCAAATGGAAAGCATGGCTGTGAAAGTGTGGGGGGGTGGTGATTGGAGCTGAGCCCAGCTGAACTAGCACAGCTTGTTGATTGGAGCTGGAGAAATGCTGGTTTCTACCTTTGGCTGTGGTAATTTGCTAGTAAGAAGCAGTGAGAAGCTGGACTCAAACAACTGAGAACCCTGAACACTCCTCCTGTGGGCAGCTGTTACTCTTCCACCTTTGACTCTGAATAGTTAGAGTGGAATCACATGCAAAGTCTGTGTTCTGTCCATGGAGTTCAGTCCTAGCGTCCCTCCTCAGCTGAAAGGCAGTGAGCTTCAGTTGCTGTTAGAGTGGGGTTGGTTTTGGCACTGAGTGCCTTGCAGTGTGGATGTTAAATCTGTGCAGGGTCCTTGGTCCCATGGAATTTTTATTTCAGGTTGTGTTTTATGGGCGGGAGCTTGCAGTGCTGGAAAGGCTGTGGAAGGCAGCCCATGTAATTAGAGCTGGAGATGGCTGGCTGCTCCCTGTTTAAGCATCATGAGATCAAATCAGAGTAGTTGGGCACCGCTTGCATCAGCTAGTGATGTTGTTAGCACTTGCTAAGGTAAGGTGCCATGCTGCATTTATAGACGTGCCTGCATTATGTGATTAATGACACTGGCGGTGCAAGGCTGCTGATGCTGTGTCACTTTGCTGGGCAGGGGCTTACCAGTGGGGTCTACATTGCCCAGTGCTCACACCAGTGTCTGCAGCTGTGCTGCTCTAACCTCTATTAAATAACACAGAGCTGTGTTCTGAGGCCCCCTCTGTCATGGACTGTTTTGCATTTTCCTGCCAGACTCTGCAAGCGCACGAAGCACATCGCAGCCCCACTCGGCATACAAAGTCGCTGTGAGTAGGGCAGGTGATCCTTGCCATGTGTGCTAGAAGTGTCCTGCTTTGGCAGAATGAGAGGGAAGGAATCAGTTTTTCACCCTGTCTGCCCTGGCCATGTGAGCAGTGATCAGTGAAAAGCAGCTGTTGGCTCACAGCCTTACGTGAAGACATGACTGTAGCTGTAGTGTGTGTAGCCTGCAGGTGATGCAGCTGTGTTCGGGAGATTAAAACCTGGAGTAGGATTGCTAGTAGAAGGTAAGGGGTGTGTAGTGTTGTGCTATTGAGTTCAACTGGTTAACTTGGGTGGGGTTTAAATGTGCAGGTAGAGTATTCACTAGTAAAGGGACCCCCCCTGCCCCAAATGAATGACCACAGAAGTACTGATGAATGAAGTTACTGGCATTGCCAAAAGCGACCAAGTTTGCTCTTTCCCCAGCAGTGGTAGAGGGTGCATCAGTTCCCTGGGTAGTAATCTGCAGTCTCACTTGGTAATGTTTCATTTCAGCATGCAGGAGAATTATGTCTTGCCTCTCATGTCTGGAGTTCTGAGCACTAGGAGTAAACCCAAACCAAACCCTTACTTTTCCCCCTGTTTTAAAGCAAGATGCCTCCTTAGAACAGCCTCATACGGTGCTTTTAAAACCAAGGCCCCTGCTGACCTAAGAGTATAGACAGGGATGCTAAAGCAGAAGTGTCTTTGGGACATAATTATGGAGATCAAGAGAGTGCTGTAGATTTACTGATGCCCTGTGGCTAATGCAGATGCACACTGAACCCAGTCAGACTGTGTATTCCTCTCTGAAGCTGCATTTTCTCAGGCCTTACACTCCCAGCAGCATCTCCTGAACCTTGCAGCTATCTGAACTCACCGAACACTGGCAGCAATCTGTTTTCCTCTCTGGCATTTTGTAGGTGAACTTTTTTATCATGAAACAGTATTTCTCTTACAGAAACTGTTTCTAAAAAACCCTTAGAATTTGGGGGGAAGCCAGTTTTTGCTTTTCAGATTGGAAATCTCAAAGCAGTGAGATGGAGCTGGTATAAACCTTGCATTCTTTGATGAGTGTTACTAAGCTAGAGCACAAGTGATGGTGATGTGCTAGAAAACAAAGTGATTTTAGCCTGTGATCTCCTTGGAGGCACTTGTGTAGGTACACACAAGAGTGCTCTTCTGCTCCAACCCTCTTCCACTTGCAACCAGATTTATCAGTTACCTCATGTTGAAAGTGGAATTCTGCAGTTTTTCCAGCAAAGCCAAAGCTGTGTTAGCATCTTCCTGTGGCTACTGACTTTAAAGTACTTGAATTGGCTCAGCCTTCTCTTCAACCTGCTGAGTGTATCTGTCCTTACTTCTGATGCTCAGTTCTCATCCCCCGACTTGCATCACACAGGAACGTTTTGGGCAGCCTTGCAGCTGGTGGCATGTCCTGGGGGCTGAGCAGAGCTCAAGGTACAGAGTCTCTCTTCAGGGCACTGGAGTGCTGGCATTGCTGTGTTAAAGTGAGCCCAAGCCCTGTGTGGCTGTTAGCTGTGCTAACTGCTCTAGGAAGGAGCAGGGTCACTTCTAGTGGTGGTTGCATGTTAGGCACTGGGATCTGTCTGTGGCAGTCCATTGTGAGCAGCTTGCTGGTAAGGATCTTGCACCACTGAGCATGAAAACAATAAATGCCTTTCCTAAACCAAATTTACCTCAGGATCTGGTTTCTTATGGCTTGTTTTAATCACAGCATCATGTGTTTTATTTACATGCTGTGCTGTCTTTCTGGAATTGTCTGTATAAAACTGGATGCTAATGCCAGACCTTTAATTTTCTAAACTCCCTTTTGTGGTCTTGAGGCACTTGTCAGCCTTGGCCCTGATTCCATCTGAGAAAGGCTGTGAGTTTGTCAGAAGAAGACCCTGCTTTAGTAGCCATCACAGCAGCAGTGAGTCAGGCTGTGACATGTTAAGCACAGCAATAGATGGATTTATCTGTCTGGGTGCCAAATGTCTGAGTTCTGCAGCTGTGCAGGATCTGAGTGTCCTAAGCGCAGTCTTTGGCAGGCCTCTGTTTGATGCCTTCTTGACTGCACAGCTCTCTATAAGCAGGCTGCTGAACAAAGTCTGCTGCCCTGTGCCAGTCCACCATGAGGTCTGCAAGCTCCCTGACTCTGAGTGTCACAGAGTCAGAGTGGTTGGGGCTGGAAACGTTGAGGAATTTGTCTGATTTTAGTTTTATTAAAACCACAACAGCAAAACAAAGCACAAGAGTTTGTTTTTTAGGATGAGTTACGGTAGCTGTGTTTGATTACCAGAGTCGTTGCCCTTCTGTAAGAGCTTTGCAGTAGGCGGTGTCTGTGGGGGAGCTCAGAGCAGTCTGACAGTTGAGCTTTGTTAGTGTTCTGTTTGCATTTTCCCTGCAGTCATCTTTTAATTTGTGATGACTTAACAAAACAACGAGAAGCTAACTGTGGGGAAATCCTCCTGCATGTTCTGAGCTCGCTCGCCCCAGTTGTGGAGTGCAGCAAGGCTTCTGCTGCGTTTGTCTGCTCTGCTTTCTGGACAGGAGAATCTCCAGCAGTTCTTCACTGTGCCAGCAAGGGCTCATAGCAATTCTTCTGAGCTTGTCTCTCCTTTGATCAGCAGCATAAAATAGGTTGGGTTTGTTTTCCTGTTAATAAGGGGAAAATCTGTATTTTACAGCACACTTTTCAGAGAGTGCCAGAGCTCTTGAGCCATGCTGTGCTGTTGGAGGCCATTGCTTCTCCCCCTGTCACCAGGAGAACAGGATTAGCCCCACCTGGCTCCAGCCTTCTCTTAGGGAGCTGTTTAGAGCAATGAGTGCTCCCTTCAGCCTTCTCTTCCCCAGGCTGAGCAACTCCAGAATTCCTCAGCTGCTTCTCACAGGACCTGTGCTCCACACTTCATGAGCAGGTTGCCCAGGGCAGCAGTGGAGTCCCAGGAGATGCTTCAAATGTAGATGTGGCACTGGAGGTGTGGTTTGGAGGGGGACCTGGCAGTCTTGAAGGTCCTTTCCCCTCTACATGATTGCAGAATTCTCAGTTGCAGCAGTTAACTTCTGTGGATTATTGAGATGTGAGAAGTATTGGTTGCAGAGCATCAGCAGAAACATCTGAAAGGCTCGGGGTGGGAGGGATGTGTCCTAACCGAATGAGCTTCTGTGGATTAAAAATTGATTATTGTATCATTTGTTTTATTAAAATCTTGTCTTGAACTTGCTAAATGAGTCTGTTGGGGAATAATATTTAGTGGGAACTCAGGACTGATCTCTAACCATAGAAGACCTTTTCTGAAGTTGATCAGAGGCTGGAGAATGGCTGCAGAAGCTGGCTGCAGCTGAGTGGTCTGTGCAGGCACTGAGTGTTCATTTGCTGGCTGAAGGAGAGTGCTAAACTGTTTGTGGATATTTAAGCACACTCTTCTCTGGTACTGTCAAATATTGTCCTTTTAATTAATCTCTTAATTCATCTTTAAAATAAGATTTTGTATTTTCTTGTTTGGAAGCCAAGCAGCAGAAGTTTCTCATCACCCATTCAGTTCAGTTACCATCAAAACAGTGATTTAATTTTTTTAAATTTTTTTTTTCCTTGTAATTTCCAATTTCCTCGTAGCTCTTTGGCACACTCCGTAAGCAGGACTGTTTCTTTGTGTGGTTGTTTCATCTGAAAGGACAAGAAATTGACACCTCTGTTTAGTACCTTTGGAAGCTTTGTGCTGGCAGCTCAGTGTTTTCAATTAGGTTGTCAGTTCATTAGGGACTCTCTGGTATGGGTGAACTTGTCAAGCACAAACTGATTTTTGCCTAAAAAGTCTGTTCTTTGATGCTTCTGGTTTTGGTAGTGTACTGACTGAAAGTGCTGCAGTAGTCAAAGCAGATATTTGGGAAACATCCTGGGATATTTCTGGGAATTCAAGCCCAGTGGTACTCAGAGATGTGCAGCATTTCCACCTCTCAGGCTTTGGTTTTTGGAAATGCCAGTGACATTGGAGCAGCTCTGGTGGCCCAGTGGAGCACTGCGTGAGGTGATTGCCGTAAGGGACAGGAGGTCAATACTCCATCAGGTCTGGACTGGAATGTCTCTTCTTTGAGCATATGTTTTGAAATGCATCTTCTCTGAGTTTTTCGGTATTTTACATCAACAGACCAAAAAAATCAGGTACTGCTGACATGGCTGCAGACACACAGTACAGTGCCTTGGGCTGGCTGGACAAGGCTTCTGCAGATGGGCTTCTGCTGAGGCAGTGCCTTAGGACAGAAGACAGCTCTCAATTTTTTCCATACTTCTGGTCCAGAGGCTTGGTCCACGCACGTGCATGGAGAAATGGTGCAGGTGAATTGTTTCTTAGGTTACGCCTAGACTACTGCAAATAAACACCTGCAGGAGTGGTCTGAGGAGGCTCAAAACCAGTTCATCAGCCAGGCAGCTTCCACTGGTGTTGAGAGGATAGGAGGAATTTGACCCAGACTGTCCAGATATTGAAGTTGTCTCCCATGCAAAGCAGTTCTTGCCTCGTATGGCTTGGATAAACCTGACGTGGGGGTGGAGGAGATTTTTCTACACTTGCTGTGAGTTGGTCTGCGGTGGGTGCTGCACAACAGCAGAACGTTCCAGCCCGGTTTTAGCTGATGTCTCTGATCTGTACCTTTAGGGTAGCAATGGGAGCAATGAGACAGTGGAACAGAACAGGCAACCTAGAAAAGTGGTTGAGGGCCCATCCCTGCAGACATTCGAAGGTCTTGCTGTGTCCCTGGGCAACCTGCTCTGGCTGGAACTGTCTATGCTGCCTGCAGGGAGTTGGACAAAGTGACCTGGAGGGTCCCTTCCAACCTGATCCCATCTGTGAAGCTGTGATTCTGTGAAGTCCTGCTGCAGGTGGAGAATTTAGGGTAAATTGAAACTTGTTGTTTGTGGCAGTTGGAGATTTGTTCCTGTTCCTAATTGACAGCTGTGCCTCGGAAAAGATAACCTGAGGTTGAACTACATGAAGAGTGAGCTTGAAAACAGAAAGGTTTCTTGGGAGAAGATCTGCTAGCTAAACAGTGTCAGCAGTAATGATGGAGTGACTGCCCAGGAAATGGATGGGAAAGCGAAGACACACAAGTTTGTGTGATAAATGTCTGAATTTGGAGCTGTTATCTATGCAGGCTCAACAGTTTTAGACAGGAAATTATCCAATGAATGTTTAAATGAAGGTGTTAAAGCATTACTGGTTTGAATTTGCAGAGTCAGAACTCATCTGGTGGTCAGCCAAGAAGCCAGACAAAATTACTGCAGCTGTTTTGCTTGGGTGTTAGATTTCACATGAATAAATTTTCAGCCCTGTAAGGAACAGATACATTAGAAACTCGCAGAAGTGTCTAAAAGTAGTGCAGTGAAACATGGAAGTTCTGCAGAAGTGTGGACCTGAGCACACAGGCTTGGAGGAGCTGTCAGCAAATTGCTTTCCATCCCAGTAGAGATGCTGAGAGTGGATATCAGGACTTGTGGAGGTCTCCAGTGGTGAGACACAGGAACAGGCTGCCAGGCATGTGGCTGAGGCCCCATCCCGCAGACATTCAGGTCAGGCTTGACGTGTCCCTGCTACCTGCAGGGGGTTGGACAAGGTGACCCTGGAGGCTCCCTTACAACCTGGTGCAGTTTGAGTGCTGAATCTGACTCTTCTTGGTACCGACTTGATTATGACCAACGTTTTGCTAGGAAAGTTTCTTTTTTGCCTTCAAATCAGGTGAGTTTAGGGTTTGATTCTCAAAGTGTTTTGTATATTTTTGCATGCGCTTATGTATTGGTATGTTCACAGAATCATAGAATGGTAAGGTTGGAAGGGACCTCAAGGATCATCCAGTTCCAACCCCCTGCCATATGCAGGGACACCTCCCATTAGTACAGGTTACTCAAGGTCTTGTCCAACCTGGCCTTGAACCACCTCCAGGGAGGGAACATCCACGACCTCCCTGGGCAACCTGTGCCAGTGTCTCACCACCCTCACTGTTAAGAACTTCCTCTTGACATGCAGTCTAAATCTCTCCTCTGCCAGTTCAAACCCATTGCCCCTTGTCCTGTCGTTGCAAGACCTTGTAAACAATCCCTCCCCAGCCTTCCTGTAGGCCCCCTTCAGATACTGGAAGGCTACTATCAGATCTCCTCGAAACCTTCTCTTCTCCAGGCTGCAGAACCCCAACTCTCTGTCTGTCCTCATAGGAGAGCTGCTCCAACCCTCTGATCATCCTCGTGGCTCTTTGCTTCAGGGGCTGGGGAGCTGTCAGTGGGCAGATGTTTGCTAAGATCTTCCTCTTTTGAAGGAGGGATGTGTGCCCCACGTTAGGCTCTCCTGAGCTGAACTCCAGGGGGTGACAAACTCTGTTTTGGGAGAGCAAGAGCGAATCTGGGCACACAAACCTGCACTTAGACCCTTTGCAACCAGTGTGGGGACATGGATGTGAGCTTTTGAATTGCTGTGTTTTCTCCATTTCCTGGGGTTCAAACTTTTGATCTTTCAACCATCTTACCTTCAAAGCGATGCCTGCAGCAGCTGAGGAGAGCTCATGTCAGCTTTTGCACAGTGAGTCTGTGTGCACCTACAAACCCATGTCACACACAGACCAAAGCCAGCAGCACACAACTTGAGGTTTATTCTGCTCCGTTGGAGTCTGTTTGAAGGGTTGGTTTTGTTCCCTGATGCTGCTGTTAGCAGAGCAGCTGGAACCACTGCAGCAACTGTAACGATCTGCTCTTCTGGTTTGTCTAGTTTGACAAGGGATATGCTTACAGCATCCGCCACAGCTATGGCAAGGAGGGCAGGAGAACTGACTACACCCCCTACAGCTGCATGAAGATCATCATGTCCAACCCGCCCAGCCAAGGGGATTATCATGGTGAGTGCCCTGTTTGTTGTGAAAGCTGAAGAGCAGGGGAAGCCCTTGGCTAGAGATGCTCCTCTAGTCTCTCAGATGACATATTTCATTTTGAGACCACAGGCCTCTTGCCCTTGGTGGCAGTGCAAGGAGACCTTAAAATGACAGAAACATCCAGTCAGAGGTGTCGTGAGGGAGGGATTCAGCTGGTGGCACTTCCACGGTTTACTAGCTTTGCTTTCAACGCCCCCTCCCGAGCCCTGCGTGGCTAAACATGGAGAACCCACCCTGGCTTCACCGCTGCTGTGCTGCACTAGGTCATGCCTGCAGCTGTGGCTCAAAGCCTCCCCTCACAGCTCAGGTGGTGACCTTGCTAGTGGGCAACCAGCTCATGGCTGGTGGTGGGGACATACCTGAGCCTGTTTCCTGTCTCTGCATGACAACTGTGGCCTGGCTTGCTTGGGATGTTTTATGTGTTCTTGAGCCTGCGACCGCCTGATGACTGTGCAGTGGAGTCATTATTTTAAAGTTACCTGTAAGAAGTAAGCAGTTGCACACATGGGCAGTTAACTTTCCTATTAATAAGCTGCTAGACAATCAGGAGGAGCTGAGCTGGTGTCTGGGGTGCCTGAGTGCACAGCTCCTGGGTGAACAGCCTGTTTGTGAGCTCGCTGCTTTACCTGCCAGGGTGCCCGTTCCACCACTGTGACCCAGAGCTGCTGAGGCAGAAGCTGCAGGCCTACAAGGTTCCTCCCAGTGGGATAGCTCAGGTAAGACACAGCTGATTTAATGCTCTTCTCCAGTACTTGTTTGCAGTTTTCCTTCCCATTTCTGTAGGAATGCTGGATGCAGCTTGTGAAGTGTCTCTTCTTGCAAAGTCTAACACAGCATCTTGGCTTTCTGGTGGTGTCTGGGTGGTCATCACCACCTCTGACCATGCGGCTTCCTGAGTTGGTTTGCCACTGCAGTGGGTGTGATGCAGGTAGTCTTGTTCTTCATTTTACTGCGCTGTGATTGAAAAAAGAGTTTGAATGAATCTGGCAATGTTTTAGCAGCCTTCCAGTACCTGAAGGGGGCTACAGGCTACAGGAAAGCTTGAGAGGGTCTTGTTACAAGGGCCTGTGGTGACAGGACAAGGGGCAATGGTTTGAAATTAGAACAGAGTAGATTTAGGTTGGACATTAGGACAAAACTCTTTGCCATGAGGATGATGAGACACTGGAACAAGCTGCCCAGTGAAGTGGTGGGCACCTCATCCCTGGAAGTGTTTAAGACCAGGCCGTTTGGGGCCTTGAGCCGACCTGGTCCGATGGGAGGTGTCACTGCCCATGGCACAGGTTTGGAACTGGTGATCTTTGAGATCCTTTCTGTCTCCACCCATTCTATGCTTGTTTTAGAGAATTTCTTTTCATTGTTGCAGTGTCTTCTTGTGGAAGATTTCATAGTGCAGTCAGGAGACCTGAGGAATTCTTTCCTGCAGTCAGCTTCTAAAGCCCACACACTCTTAACCATCCACTGGTGACAGCTGTCATGGGTTTAAAGAGCTGACAGAGTGAAGCTCTCAAATGAATTGGAAAAAAAACCAGAACTGTATTTGGAGAGACTGTTACAAATAGAGATTACAAAACAGATACAGAATTCGTAAGAGAACCCCCTGAATTTTCCCCCAACCCAAAAACTAAAACTATCATCCCCAGTGCTCCAATCCTCCCCCCTCCATGCCTCTGCCATCCAAGAGGCCTAAGCACAGCCTCTGGAGGCCCCAATCCTTAAATGTTTGTCCTGAAAATGCAGCTCCTGCCCGACCCAAGGCTGGAGGAGGAGGAAAGGAGAACAAACTGGCCTTGCTGTGAGTTTATGAAGAGATAGCAGAACTATGGGATTGAATAACAATCTTCCAGTCCCTAGAGGACTCACTTTAACCTTATAGTTCCCAACCTGGGACAACAACAAAAGCTCCCTGCCTAGTTCCCTAACCAAACAGTGATTCTGAGCAGCTTTTGAAATGTTCCACTGAAACCCTACCCTGTATAGCAAGCACAGCACAGAGGCTGGAGCTTTCTGAGGTGGGGGCTGAAGGACTGACTCCCATTGCATGAGACTAAGGCTATAATAGGGTGCCATCATCTTCAATGGAGGAGGGGACAGGTTAGAGAGAAGCTGAGGCACTTCAGCAAACAGTTCTGCCTACGAACTGCCTGAAACCAACTCTATGTCCTTAAGAAGAAACTGCTCTAAGTTGCTGCCTTTAGCTTGTGGAGTGTCACCAGTGCTTGCTGCAGTGCACACTAGAGAGACAGGTGTGTGAGAGGGCACCTTACAGCAGTCTCTGCTCCTTGGAAGGAACAATTAAGATATAAATGAGAAGGGATTAGTTTTAAAGCCTTTATTGCTCACTCGTAGTCATTCCTGACAAGTTCTTGAGCTGCTCAGAGTTTTCTTCAGGGATGTTTTCTCCTTTATTTTTCTCCTTTTCTCCTGGTTCACACAAACAAGTGTTTGACTGTCTTCCATCTCTGACAGGCACTAGAGATACCTGCCTTTGACTTTTTCCCATTTTATATGCATCAAAAATTGATGCTGCTGAAAGATTTTTATCCTGCTAATCATGGGGAGGATTGCTGAGGATTTACTGCCTTAGCTACCTTGCCGTGTGTGTGGGCAGGAGCTAGCAGAGGTTATTTCTCCAGTGGCTTTGCACAGCAGGGCTGGATCTTTGTCCTTAACAGAGCTCCTTACTTGATGTGAGGAGATGTTGGGGTGGGGTAGGGGGGTGGTGTTCTCTTTGGACTGGGATTCATTAAGACTCTTTCCTTTTCTTGCCAAAAGTGGCTAAGAGAAGCTGCCTCCATCAGCATCTTCTTTGCCTGGACTCCGTCCTATCCCTGAGTTTTGTGTTAGTGGCAGGGTACAGGCTCTGCAGTGGCCACTCCTGGTGTTAAGCTAAACTGAACCCAGACCAAAACACCAGGAGACTAATAATAGCTGAAAGAAATAGGTTGGCTGTGGCTGGGCATTCAGAACTGGATCTTTTACATCAGACAACCTTTGAGTGTTCCATAGAAGGGGAAGGTTGCTTCACACCTCTCTGAGATCTCGCACACATCTCATTGCTGCCACCCATCTTTGCTCTGTTGGTGTGGTCCAGTAACCTCTGTATAACTAATACCAGTTTAGGATCCTTCAGTCCACACCGGGACTTCTTGGAGCCTTCTCTGATGCTGTTTGCTGTTTCTCCTTCAGCTCAGCAGATGGTGACAGGGGTGGATGGTTTGCAGTCTTTCAAAGCTTCTCATGTAGTTGCTTTTCCAGGATCTGGGCCTCAAGACTGACACTCACTCAAAGTGTACCCTGCAGCCTGTCATACCTCCTGTTAGCTGTGGATGGAGTGAGAGCATCCTTACAGCCTGGTAGCTTCTATTTCCCTGACTGAGTCAGAGCCTAACCTCTCAGCTCCGTATTTCAATGGATGCTGTCCCTTTCCTGGGACCTCTTATGTTGTTGCTTTGTTCTGAAATTCTTGTGCTCTTTTCAAATGTGACTTCATTTAGTGCCACATCTTGCTCTATGTGCTCCAGCCAAGCAGGCTGTCCAGGCGAGAAATTGCCCTCTGTGGTCAGAAGATGAATGTCTGTTCCTAGATGCATTTCAGCCCTTGGTCTGCTTTCTGGCAGAGGTGAGGAGGTGAAAGTGTTGTTCTGGGCTGAGGGACACACAACTGGCCACGTGCACGGGGCAACAAACTCAGAATGGCTCTGAACTGGCTACACTCAGTGGAGGTCTCACATACAATTCCAGAATCATGGAATTGTTTGGGTTGGAAAAGCCCTGTAAGGTTACCCAGTCCAGCCAGCAACTGAACTCTGCCATGACCACTAAACCATGTCCCCAAGTGCCATGGCCACACCTTTCTTGAACACAGACCTCCATGGCCGTTAAGGTGCTGTTCCAATGTCTCCCCACGGAGGCTAGAAAGCCTGTCCATTAAAAATGGAGGGAAAACAGAGGACATCAATAAAATACCAGCTTATGGAAGCAGCATGGGCAGCACATGCTGAGAACCAGGGACAGATTTTTCATGGCCTGGCTTTAGTTGTAAGGACTAGCTGGGGACCATGAGGCACTAGTTGAAGGATTAGGCATGGGTGAGTTTCCTTCTGCCCTCAGCGACTTCACTTGACACTCTTTTCAGTCAATTTCCAAGGAGGAGAAGGTAGTAGGGAAATAACTAAGCACAGGCTCACAGACAGATGATCTCTAGGGGTCCCTTCCAAACCCTACCTTCTGTGACAGTGACAGAGTTTAGACTTCATTGCCTAACTGGCCTCTGCCTTGATCTTCTACAGAAGATTGCACAGGAGGTGGCAGGGGGGGCAGGAATGTTGTCAGCTGGGCTATGATGGAGAAGCAGCAGGGCCAAGAACTTCCCTGGCAGCATGATGCTGGTTTTATCCATTCAGCAGAGCTAACTTATTGATAGATCTACCCATAAATACCAGGCAGCTGCCAGTACTGAGGAGAGCAGGAGGTTCAGCTGGAGTGTGACGCAAAGGGCAACCATGGGAAATGGACTTGAAATTAGCAGTGCTTGAGAAGTCTTTGTGCTTGCTCTGAGGCTGCCTCGTAACTACAGCAATTTATCTGTTTGATAAGCATAGAACAGAGGAGTAGGGGGAGGAAGTGATGGGTCTGTGCAACATTTCAACTGGCATTGCACTGTGGTGATAAGAACAAGGCTTCATTCAGCACAGAGGAGATTACCTGGAGTGGAAGTGGGAAGCAAATTGCACTGACAAGAGATGGCCTGATTTTGCTAATAGATGTTCAGAGCAGCTGGCTCCTCTCACATTCTGCTGAGCCTGCCTAGAGAGCTTCATTTCAGAAAGGCACAAAGCCTGCTGAAGGCAAAGCCTTTCCTTTCACAGATCCTTGTCTCGGGAACTGGCATCACACACTCCTGATGAGAGCGCAGTGCTGCTTTACTCTGCATCTGCACGAACCAGCAGATAAAAACACAAATGGAGCCTTTGATTGCTGCACACTTCAGCCCCTGGAATTGCTGCATTTATGGTTGCAGTTATGGCAGAGCTGCTGCAGTGTGGAGCTGTGACAGTTAACTCACAGTTGTATTACCAAACTAAAGATCCAGCTTGCTCTTGAAGTTCAGTGTTGAAATTGCACTTTAAGGGCCCAACGCATCTTCCGGTGGCTTTACCTTGTTGTTACTGAGGCCAGGATGGTTTTAAAGCCCTGCAGTGTGTCTGAGTGACGGCAGTGGCTAGGAGGCCACAGATGCACATGAGCTGCAGGACTGTTGTAAAATGCCCTGGGGCAGCTGGCTACAAGGTTGAGCTGGATGGTCTGAGAGGTCATCTCCAGCCTCAGCGATTCTCTGGTGAGTATCCACAAGAGGTGGGTGTACTGCTCCTGACCTGGGTTTTCCTCCTGCTGTGTAGATCCTGGAACTGGTGAAGGGCATGCACTACCAACTGGCCTGCCAGAAGTACTTTGAGCTGACCCATGATGTAAGTAGCCACTAATCTGTGCTAAGTTCTAGCCACAGTCTTCATCTTTAGGAGGGCCTTGAACATTGATGCCAGAGGCTGTGTACAGTTTGCACATCCATCACCATCTGTCTTGCCCTGCTGGTTTTGATTTCAGATCTTTTGCAATCTCCTGCTTTTATGCATTGAAGTTGTTAGCAGCCTGAAATTACTAGAGGTAGTAACAGGTGACCATTTCTGAAAATATCATCATTGCATTTGGTCTGTTGTGAGCCATTTAACTTTTTCAGTGCCCTGGTTTTAATCAAATTTGTGGAGTTAACCCATTACTTTTTTTTTCATATATAGTAAAAGATGTATTTGATATTTTCAGATATACCTTAAAAAAATAAACAAAAAGGATCTAAAAAATGCAGTTAAAGCTCTGACATCCCAGCGCACACACATAGTTACTTCCCTAGCATCTCCCAACACCTCTTAAGAGCAGTATTTCCCTCAAAATGTTCTTGGTGTTCACATGAACTGACAGTCAGCCAAGAAGTGCAGGCTGATGGAACAGGGTTGGAAGCACCTCTAAATTGAGTGTCCCAGCTTCTGAGCCCCAAAGGAGACAGGCAGGGCAGGACTGTGAGATGCACGCACCAGAACAGATTCCCTCTGGACTTTGGTGGTGAGGTGCTTCAGCACTGATTGAATGTTCAGTTAGTGGGTGCTGGTGAAGCTGGGAGAATGCTGCTGTTCAGTGCAAAGTAGCAGTGAAAATGTGCTGCAGGCTTTGTCTTCTCCACTGCAGACTCAATACTCTGTGCTGTTGGTTGTGCACCTGACTGCAGAATGCTGCTGCTGGCACTGATGGAGCACAGCTAAGCTGGGTCTGTTGGGCTCCAGTCTTAGCCTGCTGCCCTGAGGATGCTGCTTTTGTGGCTGCTGGAGGAGACAGGGCAGGAGGTGGAACTGCCTGTGCCCATCCCCAGTTTCACACTGGTGCTCAGGATTGGGCTTTGTCCTGTGCAGTTGTTACAACTTTCAGCAGCGATCTCTGCCACCCTTGGCATACTGGGCTTGTCCCGGCCCCTCTTTTGGGGAGGGAAGTGCAATTTTAGGGTGCAGGTTCAATTGTTCTGCATGGGTAAGGGTTTGCCAGCACCCTGCTGTTGTTTATGTGCTGTGGGGTGTTCCTTGTCTTCATTACAGCAAAGGCAGTCTGACATCCTTTGACTTAGGCAGGAAGGCAGAATGCTTGTGATGAAAGTAAACCAGTGCCCCGCTGGTGTTTAGTGAGCTAATGTTTGCAAAGCAATACCTTTTCCTGTGTTGAGTTACTGGTTTGTGCTGCAGTGTGGCAGAGATGACTTTTGAAATGCAGTGACCCAGTGCTGCTTTCCTTCCGTGTGCAGGTGGATGACGTCGGGTTCTCCTTGAGCCACCCTAACCAGTATTTTACAGAGAGCCAAAGGCTGCTGAGTGGTGCTAGAGAGGTGAAGAAGGAACCAACCAATTCAGGAAACTCCCAGCAAAGAAGTGTTAGTCAGGAAAGCAAGAATTTGAGTTCTGCTCCCACCACCTCCAGCACAGCAGCTGCTGCAGAACTGGAGGGGCTGGAGGCATACTTCACTGAAGACTAAGCAGCTGTGCTCTTGGGGCTTGGCTTTTCTTTTTCACCTCCCCTTCTCTAGCTGGTTTGTCCCTGTCCTAAGGGATGTGGCTCTTTGCTACCTGGGATGCCTTGAGTGGTTTGAATAGGCCAAGAGGCAAAGGGGTGCTGGAGCTCTGCACTGTGTTCATTGCATGGGGACAGATGGAAGCCAAAGCTACCCTGACAGCTACCAGGTGATCTTTGCCTGGCTTGCCTTTGCTTTCTCCAAAGTGTTTAAACATGAAAGTGGCCACACAGTGGAGTACAAATATATCTTCTTAATAAATAAATTGCAAAGCCAAAGTTTGTGGTGTGGTGTTTAGCTCTAACTAAATGGTACTTAAGTTCAAAATTAGCCTTTGGATGAGTCTGGCCCTTTTCTGCAAGAGAAGCTGAGGGAAATCAGCTTCCTAATGTGTACATTGACACCAGATTCAGAAAGCATGAGTGAATGTGGGGTCACTTCTGGGGGAACAGCAGGTGGAGAACTCATGAGTCAGTAGAGATGACAGCAAGGTGGTGATCTGTGGTGTCTCTGGAGCAGAGGTGCTTGTGCTGCCCCCACACACAGGTACCCTGGAGCAGGGGCTGCTGCTGGGCAGAGTGTTCTCATGGCGCTGCAGCTGGGAGACTTGCACTGCTGCTTTTCTGCATGTGGCCAGGGTCACCATTCCACCCTGAGGGACGTTACTACTTGCTTGCTGATACTGTCCTGCTGGAAGGGATGGCAACTTGAGCCCAAAGCCACAGATGAAATTGTTGTTTATGTAGCAGATTGGTCACATTGGGGGACTGGAAATTAACATAGTGGATATGAAGCTCCTGCTTGACTTTCCAAAGACTGCTTCCTTTTGCAGCCCCCTGGGGATCCCACCGAAGGTCATTAAGTCATTAGCAGGCAGCAGGGAAATGGTAATTTTGCCTTCCCCCAGTCTAAGTGTTGCTCTGTGCAGCCCCTTTACTGCTCACGCTACTGCCGAAGCTGGTTGCTGCCGTGATCTCTGAGCTGACGACCTGGCTGCAGGAGAGAAGGTGAAGGTCTGAGTAAAGCCTTTAGATCTCCAGTGGTAAAATGATCTCCCTGGATGTCATCATCTCTGTCCTGCTGGCTACCCTGGTTCTGCACTTGCCCGGCCCTTCGCTTGGTTCCCTTGTTTGAGGAAACAACTTCTTCTAATCCCCATAAGCCTTGCAATCTGTCTCGCCACTTGCTGACATTTTGATATTCACCACCAGTGAATACTCGTCAATTAATCACCCACCAGTCTGTGGAACCAGGCACTAAGCTCCTGGATTTCCAGTGAGGCAGCCTTTGTCATCTGTTGCGACCCCCACTGTGGGAACAGACATTTCACTGCCCTTGCTGGCAGCCCTGTGGCTGCTTGGAGTACATGCAACCTCTGGGCCGGATCCTGCTGGAGGCGTTGGACATTTACTCCCCATGGTATCTGGTGAGCAATGATATTTGGTGAACACTCCAGCCCTGGTTGCTGTAAAGGTGAAGCTCAGTGGAAGTCAGGGACAAAGAAATGCCAGTTTCGAGGCTGTCAGAGTGAGAAAACAGATTCAGATCCCTGCAAAATCATCAGTGCCAAAGTGTCAGAATCATGGAATGGTTCTGATTGGAAGGGACCTTAATGATCATATAGTTCCAAACCTCAGCCATCCAGTCCCAGACCTCCTTCCAAAGGAGGTTTGTCCCCATCCAGTGCTGAGCTGTGGTGGTTGGCAGTGGTTCAGAAGGGAGCCTGCTGCTCACCCCTCCTGCTTTTGGTGCCTTGGGGATAGAAGTGCTGCAGCATAGCTTCACCCCTGCCAGTAACTTAGTTATGTACAAGATACACCCAGGGAAGAGGAGCCCAAAGAGTGCACCTCAACAGAGAGCTTTGGGGCTCACAGTGTTCTCTGGGAGCACCCAGCCCTGATGTTGCAGTGCACTGTGGCTGCAGGGATGTGGTGAGATGCAAGAAAGGCAACCAAACTGGTGAGAGGGCTGGGGAGGAGCAGCTGAGGGAGCTGAGTGTGGAGCAGAGGAGGCTGAGGGCAGAGCTCATTGCTCTCTGCAGCTCCCTGAGAGGAGGCTGCAGGGAGCTGAGCCTGGGCTCTGCTGCCCACTCTCAGGGGAGAGAAGGAGAGGAAATGGCCTGGGATGGTGCCAGGGCAGGGTTAGGCTGGAGAGGAAGGAAAACGTCTTTGGTGCCAGAGTGGTCAGGGACTGGCAGAGGCTGCCCAAGGAGGTGGTGAAGGTGCTGCAGAAAGGTGTGTCCATGGCACTTGGGGTCAGGGTTTAGTAGCTGTGGTGGTTGGGCTGGGTGATCCTGGAGGGCTTTTCCAACAAAAATACAGCTCTGATCCTGAGATTCTAAGAACATGAAATGTGCTGCCTGAAGAGCAGAGTTCAGCCTTGTCTTGTTTGTGATCCTGCTGGTGGCTGAGGTGGTGCAGGGCAGTGGCTGATGACTCTTGCCCTGGTGATTTGGCTAAACCTTTTGCTGAAGGCATGGCAATAGGAAGTGGGTTTTTTTTCCTCGTTAATCAGATGAATGAACACAAAATGTGACAGTTCCCTGCTGGCTGTGTTGTACAAAGTGCTGAACCCCCCCACAGACATTAACTAACAGCTCCAGAAATGAATCTCAGTAGCTATTTACCAGGTTCCACCCTCTTCTAACATGCAGTGAAGCTGAAAATGCCTGGAAACCTCAGCAGATGAATGTTCTGCTTGCAGCCAGAGACTTTCATTAGTGCTTTTAGAAGAAGAATGACATTTCTGGATGTAATTTACAGAAATGGGATTTTCAAAATGGAAATAGAGCAGCTTTGACAGTAGAAAAATAACTACTGTGCATTTTGTTTGTTGTATGTTGTTTGCACCAGGAGGCTCATCTGTAGCTTTAAACAGAAAGACCCTGGGGTCAGCCCAGACACAGGGGAGGTCTCCTTGCAGTGGGGAAATATCTCCTAACCAAAAGAAGGAGGCATGGAGGAAATCCTGATCCTTCCCAGCTGCCAGCTTTAGGAACCTTGCTTTTCAGGATGTAAGGTGTTAGATTTGGGCTAAGATGGCCCCAAGAATGGTCTGTCCTGCAACAGCTCTGGGCACAGCCCCTTTCTTCCCCAGAGGGCTGTGTAGCCAAGCCTCTGGGTTCCCTGGGGCAGGGCCCTGCCTGACCCAGCATGTCAGGTAGATCAGGGCCAATGGAGAAAACCAAAGCCAAGCCTCCTCCCAGCTCTTCTGAAAGGTTTCTGAACACCTCCTCCTCCCTCAGCCTGTCCTCACAGCACACGTGCTCCAGCCCTTGGCTCAGCTTTGTGGCCCTGTGTGTCTTTATGGGGTAGCCTGGAGCAGCTGTGCTCAGCTGCCTGCACTCTTTTGTGCTCCACATTCTCCAGAAAGAGGGCATTAAAAGGGTGAGGTGCAGTAATCACTCGGCAGGCATTGCTGACTGGAGGAGAGTGCAGTGCAGCTGTGTCTTCTCCATGTACAAGTCCTGCTTGCTCTTGCTCAGCCCTCAGGTGCATTAGGCTCAGTGCTGCAGAGCAGACCTGCTGCCAGGAGTGTTGCAGTTTGCATGTAGCATCGGGGTCCAGCACTTCCTGTACAACCACAGCTTGTTCTTCATGGCTGATTCCTTCAGACAGTGCTTTGTGGTCCTGCCTGCTCCACGCTCACTTCGTAATGGCCAGAACACAACTGCCCCGGGTCCAGAACAAAAAAAGAAGTGGCAAAGCTGTGTTAAGCCCATCAGGTCTGCAGGCAGTGCTCGAGCTGTAGCCTGCCCAGGCAGTCACTGCTGCTCTAGATGGGACAGAGGGCAGGAGGAGAAGGAGTGTTAGCCTGAACTCTGGCAGGACAGCTGTTGGCCTCTCCTCTAGCTCAGCTGCAAGGCTTGTGTCACTCTGGACCGTTTCTGTGGCCCCCATGGAGGGGCAAAGGCAAGGGGAGAGAAGGGATGGCCTTGGCCTCCTGTTGTCACCAGAGGTGCTGTGCTGAGTGACCCAGATGTGATGGGGACCCATTTGGTGCTGGGAACAGATCTCCAACTCATTCTTGGAGTCAGTGCTGGTGGTGAAACTCATGAGTGTGTTCCTCAAACTGTGTGTTAAGGTGAAGGTTTGCAGAACCCTATGGTAACATCTGGTACGGGTTGGGTTGGAAGTGACCTTGAATATCACTCAGTTCCAACTGCCCTGCCATGGGCAGGAACACCTCCACTAGACCAGGTTGTTCAAGATCCCATCCAGACCTAGCCTTGAACACCTCCAGGGAGGGGTCAATGACAGCAGCTTATGAAACCTTTAGGAGAAAGGAAATCTCTACATGGACCACAGCCTGGATTCGGTTTGTCCTTCTAAGGGAAGCAGAGATGTTGGCAAGCACTGTCATGGGGAAACACTGAGCTGCTGCTGCTGGATAAATCTCTGCTTTCTGTCCTCTGAGGGCAGTGTTGTCTTGCTACTGCCTTTGACTTTGTTGGGTTGCATGAATTTATTTCTCAAAGGCATTGAACTCTTGGTTTAACTGGAATGGGGAGCTGAGAAATGGGTTTGGTGTGTGAATAGTTGTAATGCCCTGAGACCCAGAACTGTCCTGGTTTGGACTGGGGTAGAGCTAAATTTCTTCTCAATAGCTAGCAAAGTACAGTGCTTTGGATCCATTATGGGAGTCTGTTTGAGGAGAATGTTGGTCTCTGGTTTTGGTTGTTGCTAAAAAATCAAAGACCTGCCAGCTTCACATGGCTTGCTAGAGGGCAGCTGCAGCAGAAGCCAAGAGGGAGCATGACCAGAGAGACAGACCCAGACCATCCACTGGAGCATTCCAAGCCAGACGGCATAGAATCATAGAATCATAGAATGGTAAGGTTGGAAGGGACCTCAAGGATCATCTAGTTCCAACCCCCTGCCATAGGCAGGGACACCTCCCACTAGTACAGGTCACTCAAGGCCTCATCCAATCTGGCCTTGAACACATCCAGGGAGGGAGCATCCACAACCTCCCTGGGCAACCTGTTCCAGTGCCTCACCACCCTCACTGGAAAGAACTTCCTCCTAACATCCAGTCTAAATCTCCCCTCTGCCAGTTTAAGCCCATTGCCCCTTGTCCTGTCATTGCAGGACCTTGTAAATAATCCTTCCCCAGCCTTCCTGTAGGCCCCCTTCAGATACTGGAAGGCTACTATCAGGTCCCCTCGAAGCCTTCTCTTCTCCAGGCTGAAGAGCCCCAACTCCCTCAGCCTGTC
>VWZE01012323.1:402279-453198 GCA_013396675.1 Eubucco bourcierii | reverse complement strand
CACCTCTGCAGCCTGTCCAGGTCCCTCTGGATGGCATCCCTGCCCTCTAGCAAGTTGACTGTGCCACACAGCTTGGTGTCATCTGCAAACTTGCTGAGGGTGCACTGATTCCTCTGCCCATGTCACTGACAAAGATGCTCATTGCCTAGGGGAAGGTGAGCTGGGAAGGGAGGGCTCCCTGGGGTGGTAGTTTGGGAGTTCCTCTGCTCAGCGAATGGGCTGGGCAACAGTCAGTGGCTGGGGAGCAGCTGCAGTATCCATCACTTGTTATTGCTGTTATTAGAATGATTATAACTGCATTTTATTGTAATTCTTAAATTGTTTTTATTTCACCCTAGGAGTTTCCTCATCTTTACCCTTCCAACCCTGTCCCACAGCCGCTGTGGCAGGGGAGGGTGAGCAAGCTGCCGAGTGGCGTTTGGCTGCTGCTGAGTTCCCTCCACAACAGAAATCTGTAGCTGTCCAGAAATGTGAAGGTGTGCTCTAGACATCATCTTGCACGGTGCAGGTAAAGGACTCTCTCCTTTAATCCTGGGAAAATGCATGTTCAAACCCTACCTTGCAGCCTGCAGCTGTCCATGCCTGTGTGGCACATTCCAGCTCCCCTTTCTGGGTTGCCACTCGCCCGAGCCGCCAGCACATGCAGCGGCTCAGGTGTCTCGCAGCGAGGGTGTCAGTGACCTAAGTGTGGCTTCCTGGGCACCTGCCTCTCTCTCTCTCTTTGGGTCATCTTCCCCTTTCCTGAAGCTTTGTCAAACTACTTTTGTTCATCCATCTGCATTCCTTAATGCTTTATAGCTGCTTTAATCAGTCCATTGTCCCACAGTGTAGTGGTCACTGCAGCGCTGTGTTTGCAGGAGCCACAGCTTGGCTCAGCAGCAGCAGGGCAAACAGCTCCGCAGCCCTTGCTGCATCACGACCTGTGCCAAGTCTCCACCAGCTATCTGCATTGTAGCAACCTCTTTCCTGCAAGTCTTTGTTCCCCACGCGCTGCTGGGACTCAGGGCAGCAACAGTGACCCCTTATTAGACATTTCAAAGCCTAACACACTCATGTGCTGTTCAAGAGGGCACTTTCCCCAGTTCACACAGATAGATGGAGCTCGAATTTACTCTGCAAGTAGTTTCTTCTGAAGTGCATTCCCTGCTAGGCACAAAGCCTGCCTCAAGTTTCTGCAGTGGCTTCAGGTTAACGCTGCAGGGGTGTTGCTAATCACAGGAGGCAAGGCACTTCCCTTCCCCTGAGAAAGGGAAAAGGCAGGAATAGTTAGCAGCTCTCTAAGAAGCTCTGTGAAGTGTTCAGGTATGAATGACTTTGGTGAGGGGAAAGAATAGAAAGTGCCATTGGCAAAACGCTGGCTGAAAGCACAAAGTCTGCAGAGTGGATGTGGAGATCTGGTGCAGTCAGGAAGAGTGAATTACAAAGAACAGGAATGAGAGAAAGCATTCGGGAAAACCAAGACTTGCAAAGAAATGCAGTCAAAAAGTACATCATGATATACATCCAAGAGCAGAAAGGAAAAGAAGAGCTGTGGGCAGGTCAGACCTGCAATACAGAACTAGCTCAAGCTTCCTTAGCTTCATTCCCTCAGACCATTGCTTGGCAAACTGCTGTTGGTGCTGGCAATAAAGGGATGAAAGCTCAGGTGAGAGCAGTGGGGACACAGATGGGAGAACACTTACAGCAGCTTACTGCCTGTCTTCCTTGCTGCCCCTCATCCCCATGAGGTTTGTGGCTCTCCTGGAAGAGACTGACAGCGCCTGGTAAAGCAGGTTTAACTCTGTTGGGCACTTAGATGCCTGTGATAAGAACTCTGTGGAGTGGTGTTAAAAACAGAAGCACTGCAAAGCTTTCAGATTCGAATACAAAACATAACAGTCTGCCTAAAATGCTCCTGCAAAGGAAGGTGGAGTTTTCTCAGGGGGCAGGGTGGAAGTAAAGGAAGCATTCTGATTTTTGTGGTGCTGGATAGAAGTGTAGAGAGTTTTCCCTGTTCTTATGAACCCTTCTGTTACGCTTGGCTCTGCAGAGAGTCCATCATCAAGTTCAGCTTCCTTTACAGCAGGAAGTCCTAAGAATAGCCAAGGTGCACTCGGTTTGAGCATCAGTGAAACAGCCCCAGCCCGAAGCACTGCTGGGTGCTGTGTTTAATGCCCCTGCAGTGACTCTCAGAGTCTGAAAGGCTTCATATCAGGCACTCAAGGTGGCAACTTTCTGCTGTGGAAGGTGTAGTGATGTGAAGCAAGAGTCTCCGTCCTGGGAAGTATTTAAAAGATGTGTAGATGTGCCGAGAGATGTGCCTTGGTGCTCGACTTGGCAGCGTTAAGTTTCTGGTTGGACCTGATGCTCTTCAAGGTCTTTTGCAACCTAACTATTCTAGGACTCTGTATGTGAGGGCTGCTTCTCCTTTGCTCTGACTTCTGTCTCAGCAGCACCTAACTCGAACCAAAAATGACATCTTAGAAACATCCTTGTCTGTCTGGAAACACTGCTAGTGACACTGTTGTTTGTCATCCAAGAGATCAAAAAAGGCTGGGAAAAGAACCGGTGAGGCCTTTGGAGGAGTTGTGGTGGCTTTATGTGGAGGCTGAGCTGCCCTCGCGCCCTGTGACCTGAGTTTATAGCTCACATTTCTCACGAGGCTGAGCTGTGCCCAGGTGCTGCACTTCCCTGCCAGCAGCTGACAGCAAAGCAGATGTGCATGCAAATCACCTTCACCTCCATGCCCTGAGCATGCAACCTGAGCCATCTCAGGCACCCAGGGACTGGCACAGACTGCCCAGAGAGACGTTGGAGTCCCCATGCCTGGAAGTGTTCCAGACAGTTGTGACCATGGCCCTTGGGGACTTAGTGGCTTTGGTGGGGTTGGGTTGCTGTTGGACTAGATGCTCTTGGAGGGCTTCTCCAGCCCAAACCATTCTATGACTCTATAACTGAAGCCTGGATGAGGAGGAAGAGTCAGGGTAGAGAACTTAGAATTTGAACCTGGGGAGAAGGGAGGGGTGGGGGAAGGTGTTTTAAGGTTTGTCTTTTATTTCTCATGGCCAGGCTGAATGCTGAGCAGTGAACTTAAGCTGGGCAAAGAGGTTATTTAGTAGTGACACCTGAGAGTTAGTCCTTGCTGCAGTCTATGTTTGTCCAATTAATAAAGAATTGGGCATTAAAATTTTTTTGGTAAATGAGGACAATTTATTAAGTGAAAAAAACCCAAAGCAACCCACAAAAAAGGCAAGAAAACAAATTGCTGCAGAGAACCAAGAGTCCATCAGTGCAAGCCCAGCTAATGAGTGTGATTTGTAAGGCATTTTAATTAACAGTTTCTGACTAGAATCATTTTATTTTGTTGCAAACTATGAGCACGTTTGAGCCACCAGGCTGCTCTGTGCATCTTCTGCCCCCTTTAAAGGGACAATAACCCTCCTGTTGCTGTCTGCAGCTTGTCCCTAACAGTGGTCCCTGGTGGCTGGCAGAGTGCTGCCAGCACAGCACGTGGGGCTGGGGGCTTCGGTCTCCTCTTCTCCCTGGGTTGGCTGCAGCTTCTCACAGTGGTGAACAGGACTGATGCATGATACTGACACTGCCTTCTGCTCTTTAGAACAGGCCTGCAGAGCTGTTCCTCAGCCTGGGAACGTGGGTGCTGCTCTTCCTCTTTGCAAACTTCTGGCTGTGCATCTGCAGCTTTCTAAATGCATGCGTGGGAAAGGGGCAGTTGCTATGGGGAGGTGTCTGGGATCTTGAGAGTGTTGTGTGCTTTGAGCATACTGGTGGAGAAGGATTCATGGATTTACACAATGGCTTGGGCTGGAAGGGACCTTCAGGATCATTCAGTGCCCACCCCTGCCATGGGCAGGGACACCTCCCACCAGCACAGGCTGCTCACCTCATGACTCCTCAAGGCTTAATCCAACCTGGCCTTGAACACCTCCAGACAGGGACATCCACAGCCTCCCTGGGCAGTCTGTTCCAGTGTCTCCCCATCCTCACTGTTAGGAATTTCTTCCTCATCTCCAGTCTCAATCTGCCCTCTTTAAGCTTTGATCCATTCCCAAGCCCTTGTACAAAGGCTCTTCCTGGCTTTCTTGTAGGTTGTCTTGCCTCTGTCCCACAAAACCTCTTCTCCTGTCTAGAATCTTGTTGCAGGGACCAAAGCAAACAAGCACAGGCCCTTGCTAACACCTGCCAGCATCTCTTCTGCTGACGGGTGGTGGAAACCGTGTCTGTGGGAAAGATGAAGGCATTAAAACAGCAGCAGAACAAACCCAAGAGAAGTGGTGGAGTTCCCTACACTGGGCAGGTTGAAGACTCAACTCGGTAGGGTGCTGGGCCAGCTCATTTCAACTACACCACCACTTGGAAGGGTTGGACCAGATGGTCCTTGGAACCCTTTCCAACCTGGCATGCTGCGAGTCTACCTCATCTTACTCCCTGCTGTGGTGCCCTGCATTTATCTAAGGGACTCACTTCCACTTAGACCACCACTCTCAAGCAGCAGGGACACATCTGGTACCAGCAGACCACCGTTTGCAAGCAGCAGGGACACATCTGGTACCAGCAGACCACCATTTGCAAGCAGTAGGGACACATCCTTGGTGGCCAGCACAGAGAGCTGTGTGTACAGGGAGAGGCTTGAAATATCACTGCAATGGTAAAAGAGCATGCAGGGCCAAGAAGGCCACAGCTGCAGTGCAGATGTGCCAGATGCATTGCTCTTTGTGCAGCAGCTGGCTGGAGAACATTGTTTATGCATAAATGCCTTAGTTCAGCTTGGCTGCTGTGTCGATGTGACATAATTGTTCTTCATAAGTTTCATGAGAGAAACACAGACTGTGAAATTAAAGGAGGGTCTGTTGTTTAACTTTTCATTTCTATCAACTGCCAGGAATATCTTGGCAGCAGAGGAACTCCTGAGAAAGAAGATTTGCAGACAGTGTAAAAGCTGTAATCCCATAAATGAGTGCTGCACAGTATTCACCACCCTGGTATTTTCACTCTGTGCCTGGGGTTTCTGGAGCGAGAGCCAGCAGGGTGAGGAATGGGTTCGCTCCCAGGAGGAATGATGCTCATGTTTCAGCAGCAGCAACCCTGTGCTGTTCTTTCTCACCAGCATTAGGGAGCCCAGCCTCTGGAGACATCTGGATCTCCTGCCTGTGTGCCACCCGCTACCAACCTTCCTCTGCTGCTCTGTAGGATCCTGAGGCTGCTGGGTGTGTGGTGCACGGAAGGACACTGTGCTCGTTGCCCTCATTTGGAAGCAAGTGTGCAAGGGGAGAACTGCACTGCGCTGGCCAGCGTGGGTGGAATCCTTTAGCGTCAACCTGTGCTAGTGGCAGGGGGATGGAACAGGATGATCTCGAAGGTCCCTCCCAACCCAGCCCGTTCCGAGATTCTGTGAAGTGCCCTCGGCAGTGAGTCTCTCTCCTATGGCAGCTGGAAAGCAACAGAAACCTCCCGGGGCACGGAGTCTGTGCTGGACCAGCAGCACCTTGCTGCCCACTGCCCGCATGACAGAACCAAGGCAGCAGCTGCTGCTGCACCCAAGGTGTTGGCTCTGAGTTCTGAAACCTGTCGGTCGATAGTTGATGTCTGAAGGGTTCTGTGGAGGCAGCTGTGACCCCATCCTGAACGGGCCTGTTCCTGCTCTGCAGAGCTCTCCACATTGCCCTGCAGGGTCTGTAGAGCCTTGCAGCCTGGAGACATGGGAGAGCCCAGGCCCTGCATCTCCCCATGCCCTGGCACATGGAACAGGACTCTAACCAAGGGGGCAGATCCTCTCGTCACGACAGGAGATCTCATTTTGTGGGGATACACCAGGAAGGAATGAATTGGAATCAGAGTTAGGAAAACTGCAAAGCTTCCTGCACTCATTACTGTGGGCAGTTTGGATGGTTAAAAACATGCCCTGGCACACACCCCGAGCCATGGGGAGGAGTGGAATATGAAAATGTTGTTTACAATCCCCTGGTAGATGTGATCGGCCTGGAAGGGAAATGCACTCCCCTTGCCTTGCCCCAGGCAATCTGATCCCCTCTCCTTGCCTCACCCCCTGGCAGCTACCGCACAAAGGCAAGAAGGTTCAGCTTGGCACTCTGTGTGTATAACTCTTCTTGCTGAATAAAAGCTTTCCTTAGGGAGACTCAGAGTTCTGAGCAGGTGCATGCTGCTCCTGGCCGTTGGGCAGACCTACGTTCTCCTGTCTGTAGGAGAGCCAAACCCTTCTGTCCCTGTGCTCCTCTTGAACCTCTCCTCCGGGTGTATCCTCTGTGGCAGTGAGGGTTGTGAATGTCCTCCCTGGGATGGCTTTGTCATTCCTCACAGAGGTGATTCAGCTTAGCTGGGTCTGTTTTACAGCTCCTGAGTGAAGGCAGCTGAAAGTCACCTGGATGTTCTTAAAGGGACTGCTAAGGCTGACACATCTGCTTGGGCACCCCATCTGTGGGGACAGGCACCCGGGCAACGCTGTGCATGTCTCATACTGGAATCACCAGAGGCTGCTGAGCTGAGGACACATCACCAAGTCGTGAGTACAACTTCCTGTGGGTCTGCCCCAGAGCAGCCAGCAGACACTCAGGCTGTGTTGTGTTGTGAAGTGTGCCTGGGGCTGCTGTCTGGCACTGAGGCCAAGTGACTTGGAGATGACCTCCTGCTAATTCTTTAGTGATGTCTTCCCTTCTCTACTCAGATGCCCAGTGAGCATCACCTGTGACCTGTGCTGACTCTTGGTTAAGCCCAGAAACTGTCTGGGAGCAAAGAGCAGATCTGTGCCAGCTCCAACTATGCCCAGCACAGGTGGCAGTGCCTGGCACAAACACAGCTCAGAGAGTTACATGAATCTCCTTCGAGGCATCTGCTTTACAGCAGCATAGCCAAGCTGTGCACCCTCACCACAGAAGGAATGCAAACCAAAAAAGCCAGACCTGAGCCTGACACACAACTCCTGGCTGTGGCCCTGAGGTCAGTTCCAGTGCTTTGCTGGCTCTGGTCCTAGAGTGCTTGTTTGTGCCCTCTGCATGGGCTGCTCCCAGAGGAGCTTATCTGTGTGCAAAGATTGCTGCCCATGCAGGCTTCCTTGCCTTGCATTGTGCCTTCCTCCTGTGTGATGCTGCAAGCCTGGGGTCTGAAGGCAAAAGGTACCCTTCCACACATGACGTCTTTCCAGCACTGCAGCCACTTTGCTGAGTCTCTTGTGCTGGCTGGCATCAGACACAACCAAAGTTCCACTCATTTTTCATTCCTTTGCTGATGTTGTTGACAGCACTCAAAGGCACTATCACTCTGTCAATTTTGACACTAAAAAGGAAAAGGAAGGAGGGAATGAATCCTCGTTTAAAGCCAAGCAGAGCTGCAAATCTGCTAACCAGGGAGCTGACAGTTCTGAAGTGTCTGAGGCACGCAGGGGTTGTGGGTCTGGGTCTCACCAGATGTGTGCTTTGCTCCCTGAGTGACACTGGGCGCTGGGATGCTGTGAGATGGAAACCCTCACCTAGGGATGGCTTCAGAAGCTGTAAGCAGAAGCTCCTGCACATCAGCAGTCACAGCCTGGGAGACAGGTCCTCTGGCTGCTCCAGTGTCTCCCTACCCTTACTGGCAAGAATTTCTGCCTAATCTCCAGTCCAAACTCACCCTCCTCAAACTTCAATCCATTCCCTCCTGTATTCTCCCCCCTACACTTCAGTGCTGGGGTTGTTTGCACATTTACTCTTAATGCAGTTTCTTCAGTTTTCCACCTTGATTAGCCTTCCAGGAGGCTGTGTCTTAAAACTGAGATCCTGTCTCCCTCAGTCCTGTTTATATTTGCCTGTTCCTTGTCCTAAACATCTAATTTCACTCCTGCTTGGCTCCAGATACCCTTTCCCGTGGTGCTCACAGTTATTTCCCCTCGGCTGGTTATAAACACCTAATGGCTTTCTGTGCTATTTAATTTCAGAACAACTATCAAAAGAATAATAAAAATGTAAATTTTCCAAATAATTTATCTGCAGTTCCTCCTAGCTTGGCTCTGTGGAGCAGGCTCCACTGCTACAGAAGCTGGGAGCTTTTCCTCTCTGACACTTTCTGGCAGGGCAGCTTCAGTGGTGGGCTGGAGAGCAGCTACTGTGTGCTGCTTAGCATCTTCCCTGATGGCAATTGTGATGGTTTGGGAGTTCCCTGCCCCCCACACTTTGTAAAATGACCCAGACTAGAACTCAGCCGGCTGGAAGTTAAGGTCTGAAGCTCTGTTTACAGCTCAGCACAGTGTACAAGCAGAGATATACACTATATACAGGAATAGTTACAGACATATACAAGTTAAAGGAAATACAGAAACACAAGTCAGAGACCCCAGGAGGGGCTCCCAACCACCCTTCCACCTTCTCCCCACCCCTATACCTTTCCCCAAGGTTTGCCTTATATGCAAGGTGAGTTTGGAGGATCGGCCAGGGGAGTTAGGAGAAAAGTGGTTAGTGAGATTACTCAGCAGAGAGGAGAAAGAGCCAGAAGCTGCTAGATGCAGATGCTGTGCCCCTACAGACTGACTTATCTAATGTTTTGAGTTCTTTTCCCAAACATCTCAGCAAGCCTATGAGTGAAGTATACACCACCATGTTTTCCTTTCACAGCCTGTAGTGTAATTTTCTCTGTTAAAATATTCCAATTATCCTCAAACCAGCACAATACATCAGGCTGCAGGGCTGGGGCTGCTCACCCTCGGGAGGAGAAGGCTGCAGGGAGAGCTCAGAGCTGCAGTTCAGTATCTGCAGGGGAGCTGCAGGCAGGCTGGGGAGGGACTGTGCAGAAGGGGTTGTGGGGACAGGCTGAGGGCAGTGGTTTGGAAGTGGAGCAGAGCAGAATTAAGTTGGGCAGCAGGAGGAAGCTCAGCAGAGGGAGGCTGGGCAGAGACTGGCACAGGCTGCCCAGGGAGCAGTGCAGGCCTCATCCTGGAGACATTCATACTTTGGGGGTATGGATTCTGTATGGTGATATTGGTATCACACATGATAACAACAGATGCTGTTCACTGGGAGAGCAGTTAGACATCAGAACCATCCCAGGGGAAGTTATGCATGCATAGAATCACAGATTGCATGGGGCTGGAGGGGACCCTCCAAGCTCATCTTGCCCAACCCCTGCAGGCACAGGGACACCTCCAACTGCAGCTGCACAGGGACACACCAAGCCTGACCTTGAACATCTCCAGGATGGGACCTCAACCACCTCCCTGGGCAGCCTGTGCCAGTGTCTCCCCACTCTCATTGTGAAGACATTCCGCCCTATGTTGGGCAGTTTTAAGCTTTACCAGGGTGCTGGATAGCTCATTTCAGCTCCACTGTCACCTAGACAGGTTGGAGCAGATGATCCTTGGGGTCCCTTCAAGCCTAGTATGCTGTGAGTCTGTGATATGCAGGCAGAGGCTGTGCTCTTCCACTGATCTCTGACGCAGGCAGCTGCAGACTGTTACATCTGTGGAGCTCAGTGGCAGTTTTGTTTGCAAGGCTTAATGCCTCCTCTTGTCCGGTGGTCTGTAGCTGTGAAGCAGTCCTGTGATGAATTCCTGCTAGAGGCAGAATGCCTGCTCCCTGCACTGCATCACATCAGTCCAGTGCCTGTTTCAGCTCAGGTGCTGCACTCTCCTTGGCTCCCCTCCCTCCAAGGAAAGCCCAGCAATGTAGACATCAATTACAAGGTGGCTGCACCCTGCTCTGCTGGCTGGGGTTTGTTTAGCTTCTTGTTTTCCGACAATTAACCTCCTGTCTCCAGAACTATTATGTGCCCTATTAACTTTGCTTGATGTGCTCTCTGTGTGTTAACTCTGCCAGTACTGTGGCTCTAGAAAAATTGCTTTTCTGCAGAACTCTGCTGATTGCAGCTAGCACTGAGCAGGCTGGGGATGGGAGCTGTACCAACTTAGCATGGCTCAGAGCAGAACAGATGGAGCTGCTGAATGTAGAGCTGAGGGCACAGATCTGATCCTGGAAGACAGTCCTAGCTTCTTCAATACTGCACCAGGAATTTGACTGTTGCTCAGTGTTGCACTCAGGACCAGTTTTATCCATGTCACAATAGGCATCTGTGCAGGAAGTGGCCTCGCAGTGCTGTGAAAACAGCTCCACAGAGGCAGGCAGTACAGGGCTCCCAAGAAACTGATAGTTTAGTGTAGTTTAGTGCTTCTAGTTCCCTTAGACCAAGGAGCTGTTGAGAAACCAGCTTACAGCAAAGTGCCCTCTCTGGAAAGCCAGTTGTTTTGCCGTTTTCTTGCTCCCTCTGGATGAAAGGTCCTGCTAACCTTTAGAACAACCCTCGAATGCTGTAGGAGTCTGTAGATATCACTTCTGGCTGCTGCAGTTGCTACTGTGGCAGGGCAGTGTTGTGACGTGGCCATGGCCCCAGCATTACTCAGCCCCACTGGAGATATCCATGGGCTGGAAAGCTGTGCTGCATCTGAGGCTGAGCTCCATGGCACTGCCTGCCTCTGTGGAGCTGTTTTCACAGCACTGTGAGGCCACTTCCTGCACAGATGCCTATTGTGACATGGATAAAACTGGTCCTGAGTGCAACACTGAGGGACATTCCTGCTGGAAATCATTCCTGTGAACGCTTACAGTCTCCTCTCTCCTGCTATGCACAAAGTTCTGCAAAAATTAAAAGTTTTCCAGTGCCATCAGGAGGAAGGTCTGCACAATGAGGGTGGTGAGAGACAGCAGCAGGCTGCCCAGAGGTGTGATTGAGACCCCATCCCCACCCAGGGCCATGGTCAGCCTCTGGGCAGCCTGCTGGAGTTGAGGTGTCCCTGCTGCCTGCAGTGGGGCTGGACAAGATGACCTTGGAGGATCCCTTCCTACCTGATGCAGTCTGAGGATCTGTAGTCTGGAGGTGATCAGAACTGGGCTGTTTCAAACCAAGAAGGACGTGTGAATTCCAGAGGCATGGAGCACCCACCCAGTATGGGCTGCAGCAGTCTCCTTTAGTTTCAGTCTATCAGGCTCCAGCAGGAATCCCCCTGCTAATGCCCAGTGAGCAAGGATGGCCTCAGAGTATCCCCAAGGAAGGCTACAACTGGTAACTAATATGAGTACCTAGCCTGACCTGGCCAGGTACAGAGCACAACCTCTGCTCAGTTCTACCACTGCTGCTTTGGCCTCTGGCTGGCTGTAATGAGGAAGGTCTCTCGGGGTGTGATGCTGTGGGAGGCTCCCCCCGAAGCTGCAGTTCCTGAGGGCAGTGCTGGAAATGCAGAGGTGTCAGCACTCAGTGAACAGTCTGCTGCACGAGGGTGGGCCTGTTCCAGACAGGGTTAAAGCAGAACTTCAGTTCTAGTCTGTAACAAGTTGGAAGGAAATGAGCAGAATTAAGGCATCTCCAGGCTCTTTCAGGTATTTTTCCCTCCTGGATGAGACACCAGGGGACTGGGGCCAAAGGAGTCAAGGTGATGTGCCATGAAACCCTCAGCTAATAGCAGGATAATGCTCTTTGTGCAGCAAAGCATTTGTCCTCCTGAGGAGGCCTGTGGAAATCCATGGACCTGTGAGCACGGATGCTGGTGCAGAGCACAGCTCCCCCTGCTCTGCAGGGTGAGCGGTGGTTGCTACCTGCTCCCTGGGTCAGCCTTGGCAAGGACACTGCTGCAGCTTGCCATTGCTTCTGCCTAGGAGCAGGGGACAGCAAGTGGCCTGGAGCTGTGCCAGGGAAGGGTCTGGGTGGGGAGGAGGAAAAATGTCTTTGCTGCAACAGTGGTCAGGGACTGGCAGAAGCTGCCCAAGGAGGTGGTGGAGTTCCCATCCCTGGAGGTGTTCCAGAGAGGTGTGGCCATGGCACTTGGGGCCAGGGTTTAGTGGCCATGGTAATTGGGTGGATGGTTGGACTGGGTGATCTTAAAGGTCTTTTCCAAACTTAATGATTCTGTGAATGACTTTTTTTCTCCTGAGCGCATTGTGGTGCCTTACCTGGCACAGAATCAGCCAGGCTGTGGCCCTGACTCCTGGTCTCTGTGCTGCAGCTGTGGTTGGTTTGAGCACTGGTGGGCTCCTGCAGATGTGGGCTGCAGTGAGTTAATGCCTGTTTATACCTTCAGGTGCCTATCATCTAGCTTTGGTTTCAGTTAGGGACTTGCTGTGCTGCTGCTCCTCCAGCCCCTTGCTCTCTACGGATGTTTCCAAGTCCCTGCATCAGGATCCTGTCAGTTCACAGCCCAGGGTTTGCTGCAGAGGAGAGATCTGTTTGCTGTTCCCAGGCACACTGAGAGATGTGGTAAGGTCCAATGGGGCAGTTCCCACCATTCTCTTACCCCTGGCTCAGGCTTCTGCATGCGTGTGGCTGCAGATGCTTGCAGCTGCCACAGCCCAGCTCTTTGACATTCTTTTTTCTTGTTCTTTCTATTTACTCCCCTGGCTAAATGATGGCAGGAGACCTCTGCACTCTCTTACTGCACTCAAGGCCAGGCTGGATGAGGCCTTGAGCAACCTGGCCTAATGGGAGGTGTCCCTGCCCACGGCAGGGAGCTGGAGCTTTTGAGTCCCTTCCAAGCAAGCCCATTCCATGAACCTCTGAAATGCACTGTGGCAGAGAGGGAGAGAAGATTGTCTGCTAATGCTGTGTCAGACAGCACATAACAGGAGCACTTCTCTGGTTGTCTCAGGCTGTGTTTCCACAGCTAGTAAAGGAGCCAAGTTGTGTTTCCTGCTCTGGGTGAAAGAGATGACTTGAAGTCAGCTGAAATGCTTTGCCTCCTGCACTGATATCAGTGGCACTGCCTGCAAAGATGTCCCTGATCAGCAGGAGAAAGGTGGTAGAAGCAAGCAGCAACCTTCAGTGCCCCAGAAATTATTGGGTCATTTTGCACCTTGAAGAGAGAGACTCTCCAGGCAAGCGAGATTGGGGCTTAGTTTCTCTGTGTTATTCATAATGGCTCCTTGCACAGTGTGGTGGCTTTGGAAAGAAGCTGCTTATTAAAAACACAATCAAGGGGAGACAGCTCACAAACACACTCCCAATTAAAACAAACAGAACCCTGTGAGCAGGAGGAGAGGAGCAACTGGAGAACTGGAGTGAAATGCCACTTTGAAGCAGCCAGATAGGAATGCAATTCAAATTCCTAACCTGGAATTAACATTGTGCTAAGGGAGAGCAATTTCAGAGCCCTGATCACTGCTGGCCATGTTAGTAGTGCTGCGTGGCCAGGAACCATTCCCGTGGCTGGTCTGTTGCATCCTCCTGCTCTGGAACACCCCTGCCTCTTTAATGACTTAGGTGGTGATTTATGAACTGCTTCACTAGAGCTGGGTGGTTGTGACCTTGGCCTGCTGTCTGCAGCTCCTCACAGGCACCCATGACAGGGGAAGGGCAGTGGCTGCTGAGGGCACTCAGTCCCCCAGAACCTGCACTGTGCCTTTGTCCCTCTGCAGGAGGAACCCAAAACTGCACCCAGCACTCAAGCTGTGGCCTCACCAGTGCCCAGTACAAAGGGACAATCTCTGTCCCCTTGCTGCCCCCTTGTCTGTGGCCCCTGCTGTCCACATCGTTGCTGATCCAGGCGAAGATTCTGGTGCCCTTCTTGCCCTTCTGGCTATTTGGGTAAGGGCACCACATGACTGCTCTGCTCCCCTTGCAGCCCTGCAGGCAATGGCTGCCCTTGGCTGAGACCTTGGCCCTCAAGGCAGCCCAGGCTGAATGGGACATCAATAACTTCAAACCTTTAAGGTTTGCCTCTCCATATGCTGAGATGTAATGGATGCCTCTGCCTCAAAGGCGTCAGCAAATCCCAAGTCAGTGAGCAGAGCAAAGATTGGCAACTGCCAGTTCCCCCTGGGGTGCAAACCGCAGGCAGGTTGGGGTAAGTTGGCTCTGCAGAACATTGCATTGCAGATTTTGGCTCAAGAAAGGACATGAAGCTGACTTTGGTTATCTAAGGCTGAAAATAGGTCACTTTTGGGCCACCGCTGGTGACGCGAATGTAGAGGGAAGGAAATACATAACAAGTGCAGATGCATGTTCACTTAAGCCAACAACTCCCTGAGGAGACCACTGCACACTGTCCAAGGACACTGTAGCAGCCTTCTGGGTAGCTGAGAGGAATTTTAGTTCTAGTTTGCTTGGGTAAGCATTTCGTGACACCCCCCCTCCCCTGCCATGAAGCCCTCCCAATGATGAGAAGTGCAGAGTGAAATGCGTCTGAAATGAAAATCATCATCTTGCCTGGGACGTGTCCAGGGGAGTGCAGGGAGACTGAGCTCTGCTCTCCTGCCACTAATGGCAGCTGCATGGGACAGAGGAGCAATCGCCCCAGGCAGAGCCAGGGCCATGCACCAAGCCCTACTGACGCAGCCTCCTCCTTCCCTTGCTCTCTGCTGTGGGTTCCTGGCCAAGGAGCTGGGTCAGGGTGTGGGAGAGCCTTCCTCATGCCAGGGTGGGTTTAGTTTGAGCACAAATGTAAGATGTCAGATCTCTGATACCAGCATGTCTCAGTTTTAGGTTTTCAAAGAACAATTTATGGCACCAAGGACTCAAGGTCTGCTGAAGATCTGTGTGCAGGTAGCAGTGGTTGGTTCCAAAGGTGTGAAGGTAGCAGAGCTGTCTGTGAGCTGTGCTCTCGTGATCCAACCTGCCTTCCCATGGCTTTAGCACATCACCCTGGCGGCAATGCACAGTGACACTCAGTGTCACAGACGATTTATGGCTACCTCTGCCACATGTCTTGTCAGGCTTTCGTGGCACACCAGAGAAAAAAAGCTGCCTCTGTTCCAGGTGCGCCGTGTGCTGGTGCTGGCTCTAGCACCAGCAGAGGGAACAGGAGCCTCTTTGTGTCCCCTCGGGTGGAGGCTGGTTGGGGCTGTCAGGTTGAATGATTTCTGCACTGCTGCCCTCAGCTCAGGCTGGGTCCTGCTGGCAGAGCTGAGTCAGTGCCCTGGGCAGAATGGGTGCTGTGTGCAGGATGGGTGCCATGTGGGGGCAGCCTTGCTGTGAGGGAAGGGGAGCAGTGTGCACAAGCGGCCTCAGTTCATGGAAAGACTCATTCTGCTCTACCTGCCCTGTTTCAGTGGAACTGAACTCTCCAAGTGCCCTCACACACCAGGGGCACAATGGATGCTGGAACAGCTCTGTCAGACCTGTGCCTTCTCACTCTGAGAAACAAAACAGTTGGGGCTTAATAGCTGCAGGGGAGGTGCAGGGGAGCTGCAGGCAGGCTGGGGAGGGACTGTTCAGAAGAGGCTGTGGGGACAGGCTGAGGGCAGTGGTTTGGAAGTGGAGCAGAGCAGAGTTAGGTTGGGCAGCAGGAGGAAGCTCTGCAGAGGGAGGCTGGGCAGAGACAGCCACAGGAAATGCTGGGGCTGAGCTAATGCTGCTTTCTGTGAGAACTCTGCACATCATTTACACTTCTGAGCACAGAAGCTGCTCTGATTCAGATCAATGCCCCTGTGCTAAGAAGGAAAAAATCCTTTCCAAGGTGTTCATAAATCAGTCAGGCCCAGATCTATCCAGCTTGCTGCTTGCCAGCTACAAGTTAGCAGCAGAGAGGCTGGAGTGAGCTGCAGGTTCTGAAGAGCAAGCTGGGTGCTTCCCCATTCATTCCCATTAAGACTAATAAGATGAATTATGCCTTGAAAGAGCATCCCCCTGCCTACAGAGAGAGTTGAGTGGGTAGAGAGACATAATGCTCAGTGTTCAGATAGCAGAAGAGATCAATCCAACCCTCGGGAAGCATGGCTGGGATTAGCTGCACTTAGTGTCTGCTTGCTGAATGCTCATCATCGTTTATGGTGATCCACAACACCAGCAGCTGCAAATGATTCCCAAACCTTGTAGAAGAGCAGTTCATGGCACTCCTTTAGCTTACGTTTGGACAGTCCTTTGCTCTGAGGAAATGTGGCACTGCTGTGATTCAGTGTCTGTGGTAACAGGGTTGTGAGGTGTGTGACATTCCTGAGAGCAGGGGTTTGGCTTGCAGCCCTGGAAGCCTTATGTGCTGCTCAAAAAACCCCAATGCTCAGCACTCATTTGGGGAGGAATAGCTGGAAAAGCATTGCAAAAAGGTAGCAGTGGTGCTTGTGGAGAGGGCTGGAGCACCTCTGTTGTGGGCACAGGCTGCAGGGCTGGCACTGCTCATCCTGGGGAGGAGAAGACTGCAGGGAGAGCTCAGAGCTGCAGTTCAGTATCTGCAGGGGAGCTGCAGGCAGGCTGGGGAGGGACTGTGCAGAAGGGGCTGTGGGGACAGGCTGAGGGCAATGGTTTGGAAGTGGAGCAGAGCAGAGTTAGGTTGGGCAGCAGGAGGAAGCTCTGCAGAGGGAGGCTGGGCAGAGACTGGCACAGTTTGTCCCATCCCTGGAGACATCCAAGATCAGACCTACTGTATCCCTGTGCAGCTGCAGCTGGAGGTGTCCCTGTGCAGCTGCAGGGGGTTGGACAGGAGGAGCTTGGAGGACCCAGAGGAATCCTCTCAGGTTGTTCCCCTAAGAGAGCTGGCACAGGCACCTCCCCGAGCTGTGCTGTGCTCGCTGGTAGTGGGGTGGGAAGCAGAATGCCAAGTGAATGCCAAGTGTCTGCCATGGTCTGCCCCTCGCTGGGCTGTCTCTATGCTTGGCCAAGCTCTCCCGGGGCCTCCCTGAGGGGACTCCCTCAGCAGGCAGGCACTGGAGAAGGCTTTAGTGCAGTTGTTTGTGCTGTGCCAAAGCTCTACTGCTTTGCTTGGCTTTGGCTTGTTTGGGTGGGGTTTGTTGGGGCTTTTTCTATTTGTGATTTCTGGTGTGTGTTTGTGGCTTCTCTTGTTTGTTTGGGGTTTCTGGGGTTTGCTTGGGGTTTCTGGTGTGTGTTTATTCCTTTTCTCCTTTCCTTTTTTCTTCCCAGTTTTTGACAGGTGCCTTCTTGCAGTGATGCTCAGCCATGCTGACTCCCTCCTCTGCTGTGATGCTGGAAGCATTTCGGCAAAGGGGACAGTTCTGGTTTAAATTTCTAACCTGCTGTCTGCCAAGGTTCTGCAGTTTGGGCTTTCTTTTCCCCTTTCTAAAAGTTTTTCTCATTCTTTATGCAATCCTTTCTGAAGCTGAGCACTCCTACAGTGGCCGTGCTGCCCTTCCTCCTCCTGAAATGATAACTGATATTTATCTACCAGGACCCCTGAGAGTCAGTTTTAAACACGGTTCACAAACCTACAGCCCCTTGCAGAGGCTGTCACTGTCCTAGCTGAGCTTTTTCCACCTGAGCCTTGGATTTCCATGCTCTTCAAGATTTGATGCAGCATTATTCTCCCACTGACTTAACTGTGATTACCAGATGAAAATATCCCAAACCAGGATAAAGCTTTGGAAAACAGAATGAGGGCAGATGTAGTCTGGAGATGAGGAAGAAATTCTTGATGGTGGGGGACACTGGCACAGGCTGCCCAGGGAGACTGTGGCTGTCCCCTCCCTGGAGGTGCTCAAGGCCAGGCTGGATGAGACCTGGGGCAGCCTGGGCTGGTGGGAGGGGTCGCTGCCCATGGCAGGGGCTGCAGCTCTTGGGTTGTCTTTGTGGCCCTCCTATGATGTAGTACATGAACAAGACTTTGCTCTACTAATTGGAAGAACCATTTCTCCTGCTCTGACCAAAAATTAAAGGTCACAAAGAACAAAGAAATTAAACACAATGAGCAAAGAAATGAAATGCAGCCAATGAGGGGAGGAAGGAGAAGCTCGACCTAGCTTGGAAGAGCAGGAAGGCAGGAAGGACTGGGTGAAGCTCTGAGCCAGCTGGAGGGGTTTACAGCAAAGTTTAAAATCTGGGGGAGATAAAAGGAGAAGTGAAAGTCTGAGAACACCTCGAGCTGTCTCCAGCAGGTAACAGCAATGCTCTGCTGTTCCCAGCAAGTGAATGAATTGCTTTTGCTGCTGAATGCAGGGCATTAGTGTACTCCTCTCGACAAATTGAAGTTGGGGCAATAAATCCCTGTGTAAAAGCTGCTTCCAATCCCCATTTATCGGAAGGGGAAAGCCTTTGTGTGAGCCGTGCCCATTAGAGTCCCCAGCTCTTAATGGAGGGTGTTTAACTCACCTCTGAGTTCTGCTCTTATCTTGCTCGAACCAGGCAGAGATATGGAGGGAAGAAAGGGAAGGAAGCAGTCTGGTAAATTGGGCTTTTTGGTGGCATTTGCTGTCCCAGGGGCCTGGTGTTGGTGTCAGCAACCCAGCCTGCAGGGCAACCAGTCCCAGAGCTGCTCTGGCTGCGGGCTGGGGTCCTGCATCTGCTGCCAGGCTGCGAATGGCTTGTGCTGGAATGGACCTGGTGTGGACAGGCTGACGGCAAAGGTTTGGAAGTGGAGCAGGGCAGAGTTAGGTTGGGCAGCAGGAGGAAGCTCTGCACCATGAAGGTGAGGAGAGACTGGCACAGGCTGCCCAGGGAGGTGGTTAAGTCCCCATCCTGGAGACGTTCAGGCTCAGATTTGCTGTGTCCCTGTGCAGTTGCAGCTGGAGGTGTCCCTGTGCCTGCAGGGGCTGGACAGGATGAGCTTGGAGGGTCCCTTCCAGCCCATGCCCTCTGTGTTTGTGCTCCCCTTGTACTGCTCACTGCCTGTCTTTTCATGGGTTCATTGGAAATGCTCTGAAGTGAGAGTAGTGAGCAGAGTGAAGCAGCAATTTAGTCCTGACCTGGCTTTGTCTGTGGAATTAGCAGCTTGGTTTGAGGGGAAAAAGAGGTTTAATTCTGTATGCCAAACTACTTGTTTGCCATCCGAAATACTGCTTCAGGTGAGCTCAGTGCATCTGTGTTGCTAATGCAACTTAAAGTAGGAATTAAAGACCTAATAGCCCTTCTCGAGGTGAGCTGACCCCCCGGGAGCAGGCTGCGTTGCCATCACTTAACTCTGTGTTAAGTGTATTAGTTTGTTGCCCACAGTTGACAAAGAGAAATGAGTTCTGCTCAGGGCACTCTTTCATCTGCATTGATCCATGCTAAAAAGACCAAGAGGAGCTCTGCTGGAGCTTCTGGCTGGGCCTACACTCAAGCAGTAGAGGGAGATAAGGAGGTTATCTAGGAGCTGTGGCCACTGCTGGTGTTCAGCTGTGGGTCTCTGCCATGACAGGCAAGCACCACAGCAGCTCCTGGCTTGTCTCACAGAATGGCTGCCTCCTCTTCCACTAGAAGTGACTGTGCAGTAGTGCAGCAGTGTCAGCAGCCACTTCAGGTGCTGAGAGGATCAGGAAAAAGCCATCAATTACTTTCTCTTCCTTAAGGCTAGCAGGAACAAGGAGAAACATGCAGAATAATTGATGGTGACAGGAGGAGAGAGCTGTACAGAGCTGTCCTGGGAAGTGTCTAATGACTCTTTGTGGCATTACATCTGTCACACTTTCCCTGCTACATTAACATTTCATTATTTTCACATTTCTTGTACTCATATTTTCCCTTCCCCTTCTCTCTGCTAAATTTCCCAAGTAATGCATTGTGGGCAGTGGAGAGCTGCTGCTGCAAATGGCAGTAAGCCTGCTCTGGGTTGAGTAGCACATATGAGCCATGCAGCCCTCTGCCTGCTGCAGTGGCACTGAGGGGCTCTGGGAGGCCACACAACACAGACTGGCTGGTGTTAGATAATCAGAGAATCATGGGATTGGTTGGGCTGGAAGAGACCTCCAAGACCACCCAGTCCAACCATCAATCCAACCCCACCATGGCCACTGAACCCTGGCCCCAAGTGCCATGGGCACATCTGCCTGCAACACCTCCAGCCATGGGGACTCCACCACCTCCCTGGGCAGCCTCTGCCAGACTCTGACCACTCTGGCACCAAAAACATTTTTCTTCCTCTCCAGCCTAACCCTCTGGCACCATCCCAGGCCATTTCCTCTCCTTCCCTCACTTGAGAGCAGGCAGCAGAGCCCAAACCCAGCTGCCTGCAGCCTCCTCTCAGGGAGCTGCAGAGAGCAATGAGCTCTGCCCTCAGCCTCCTCTGCTCCACCCTGAGCACCCCCAGCTCCCTCAGCTGCTCCTCCCCTGGAGCACCTGGGGGCATGGTTTAGTGGTCATGGTGGTGCTGATGGTTGGACTCCATGACCTTACAGAGCTTAGATTCTCTGATTCTGTGTATAAAATATTGTCACGTTCATTTTTCCCTCTCACCATTACCCTTCTGTGTTTCTCTTACCACCACGGTTCATCCCAGGTGAGGCTGAAGATGAAAATCTCCTCTCCACAAGCCTAAAGCAGTTCCCCTGATTTTCAGTGATTAGGCTTTCATGTATTTCAGCAATAATGTTTCAGCCATTCAGGGTATTTTTAACAGCTCCAGATGTTAAAATTGGATCTGGAGGAGAAGCATTCATTAGCGAGAGTGCTTGGGATCCACCCAGCTGAGTGCTGCAGGGAGCAGAATGGCATCCAGCATCCAGGGCCTCTCCTCCACAGAATTAGCAGGAGCTGCAGCAGGGCTGGAGCCTGCTGGCTGCAAAATTGGAAAGTGGTTTCATGGGGCTATCTGTAAACTCTTCATTACTTCACTCAATCATGGTTCATTAGCAAGTTAACAGACACAAGACCAGCACACCCTGGGCTCTCTGCTCAGAGCCAGCATTTCCAGCTCCTTAAATGTCATTTACAGCCCGAATGTCACAACAGATTGGATGTTGCGTCCCCCTGCCTCCTCTGGCAGCTGCAGCACAGGCACTGCTCAGATGAGGGCCACTTAACCTCTGCAAGTGCCCCCAGGCAGCAGCTGCAGGTAAAACCAGTGAGATGCCTTTTGTGAAGCCAGCCCCGATCAGCCAGCGGGGAGCTAAGGAGCGCCAAAGGCTTGGCTTTCTGGGAAGTGCTCTCACTCTAGCCACAACAGAGCTGGGAACTGCAGCTGAGTGCCAGTTACCCAGAGCTCCGCTGAGCCCTGCTGCCTTCCAGCTGCCTTTCTTGGCTTTCCAGACCAACCTTTGGCCGGGGCAGCTCTGGTCCGTGGCAGGAGCTGGATGATTGCTGCAGAAGGAAGTGCTGCTGAGCAGCTGCTCTCCTGCAGTCTCCTCATGCTGCCACTTCCAGGAGCTTTCATGGCTTCTGAGAACGAAACCCAAGCCAGGCATTAACTGGAGGGAGCTGCTGGCAGCTGCCTCTGCAGTTGAGAGTCCTTCCAGCACAACCCCTTCAAGGTGTGCAGGCTTGACGGCAGTAGCCAATAACACTCTTGGCCCTCTCCCATTGCAACAGGTGTAGACATGGCTTGCATTACAGCCACCTTATGGGGGTGCTTCAGCACCTCCCTATGGGGACAGGCTGGGAGAACTGTGGCTGTTCAGTCTGGGGAAGAGAAGGCTCCAGGGAGACCTCAGCGCAGCCTCGTAGTGCCTGAAGGGGCTGCAGAGAGCTGGGGAGGGACTTTGGACAAGGGCTGGGAGTGCCAGGAGAAGAGGGAATGGACTGAAGCTGGAAGGAGGAGTGAGACATGGCAATCTGGGACACGGCTCAGTGGCCACTGTGGTCTTAGGCTGAAGGCTGGAGTTGAGATCTCTGAAGCCCTTTCCCAACCAAAAGGATTATATGAACTGTGGTACTGGATGAAAAAAAAAAAAAAAGATGACAGAAAGGGTAAGAAATGAAGGGCAAAGCTCCCCTTGCTTGCAGGACTACTGCTGCCCATGTGCCCAGCCAGGGTCTGAGGTGTGAGGCTCCTGGCAGCAACCTGCAGTGCTGCCTCAGAAAGTTTAAATCCGCAGGTTCCAGGGGAGAAGCTGCTGGTGCATCACTGCTGCCTGATGCTCTGCTCCTTGGCACAATCTGAAAGGCAGATTTTCCTGCCAGGAGATTGCCCAAGCAGCAGCTCTGTTTGCAAAGCGTCTTGCTGAAGCTCTCAGCAGTGCAGCCTCTTGCCATCCCCTCCTTCCCAGGAGAGCACAGGGGTGAGTTGAGAGCACAGAATATTCCCTCAGGTTTGGAGAGCAGGCAGAAATCATGGAACCTCTGTAGGCATCTGTCCTCTGTATGCAGGCTTGGAATTTCAAAATTCAACCATGTTTCAAAACATGGTTCTCTCCTGACTGGTGCTGGGGGGCTGACTCCACCACATGTGCTGATAGCAGGAGGGCATCAGTATCTTTGGTAGGAACTCCACTTGCTTCAGCTCTCTGTGTGCCTGACTCATAAATCTCCTCTATCCCAGGAGCTTAACACGTAGCACCAAGCAGCAGCTCTCCGGATGAGAAAGCAGAGCATTATTTCAGTGCTCACCAGACAGCTCTGTCGCTGGGGCATTGTTTTCTGGGTCGGGTGTCTGAACTGCCTCAGGCTGCAGCCAGGGAACTGCAATAGGTGTCAGTGTGAGCCAGGTTGTCCCTGAAAGGCACAGCTGCAGGGAAGTGAAGTGGTGGATTCGTGGCCACTGCATATGGGTGGCCCCTCCTGAGCCCACTGCACTCACCTCTTTGCAGGAAGATTTGCCTGCTTCAGTCTGGGCTGCAGTGGTGGAATGGTTCTGTGTTCTCACTGAGGAACCAGTGCTGTGCAAAGCCTGCTCCAGAGTTAGTCTCTCACTACAAACCAGTGAGCTTTCCAAAGCTTGGTCTGAATTACTTGGGTTTGCCTCACTATGTTTTACAGTCTCTTTGGCTTGCCCTGGTGGAGCATTTACATCAGGAGCTTCTTGGAGGGTACCTTCCAGTCACACCGATGAGCAGTTTGGCTTCATAAGCACCTGGAGTGGTGGTTTGCTGCCATGCAAAGGCTTTGGAGAGCTCCTCTTATCTCTGTGGCAGTTTTGATGGCATCATTATGCTGTCAGCAGTAGAAGCCTGGTTGCGAATTTGCTATTTTTGTGCTTTTGAGTGGGTGCAAGCATCAATGTCTGTGTCTTGCCGCAGCAAAGTGTCAGTCCCCAGCTCCTGGTGCACAGCTTGCGTTTAAGCATGGTGTGAGGGATCTCAGTTTGGGAGAGAAGAGGCATTTGTTTGCTTCTCCAGCTCTCCTCTGAGAGGTGTGGTGACATCAATGATCTCTGTGAGGCAAGGACAAGGAGAAAATAGCACCAAGAGATGCCAGTTTTACCCACTTAAGAGAACAGGGCTGGGGAGGAGCAGCTGAGGGAGCTGGGGGTGTTCAGTGTGGAGCAGAGGGGGCTGAGGGCAGAGCTCATTGCAGCTCCCTGAGAGGAGGCTGCAGGCAGCTGGGCTTGGGCTCTGCTGCCTGCTCTCAGGTGAAAGGAGAGGAAATGGCCTGAGAGTGTGAAAGGTCCCTCCCAGCCCAACCCATTCTGTGGCTCTGACTGTCGTGGGGTTTCCTGTGAGGCTCCTATTTGTCACGTGTAACACATCACCCATGCCATGTGAGTGAGCCTGCAGGCACCCAGGGGTTAGCATTGGTGGCATTGCCCTGCCTGGCACTGGTTGGTCCCTGAGCAGCAATCTCAGCACTGCCTTTCCCCTTCCCAATCATTTCCACAGGCAGGCTGCCCCCAGGCAAGGCTCCCATTTCCCTGATTCTCACACCTGGGCAATCAGGCAAAGGACTGCAGCTCTGCAGGCAATCCTGAATCTCAAGGCACCTTGATGCTGATGTGAACATCTACATGAGCAATGGAGTGACCTGATTGGGAAGGCTCTGTGGGAGGGGAGCACACCAGGGAGCTACAAAGGATGCAGTTCCAACCAGAGAATGCTTCTGGGGGTGGTGATCTATAAAACAGAGGTTTGGGATTCATAGATTCATAGACTGCTTTGGAAGGGACCCAGAAGCCCATCCAGTTCCAAGCCCCTGCTATGGGCAGGGACACCTTCCACTAGCCCAGGCTGCTCAGGGCCCTGCCAGCCTAGGTGTGTAAGCAGGTAGAGGTGCTGTGAAGGGCCTGAGCCAAGCAGCAGGTGTGGAGGCTCTAGAACTCCAGGCAGGATGCACAGCCAGGCCATGAGGGCAGCAGCAGTTTTATTCTGTGTGATTTCACTGTCCTGTTACAATCCTTGTCACAGGAAGGGGGGCACCTTGTGCCACTGCCACTTGTGGCTTCATGTCTTTGTCAGAGGGTCCTGCTGCCAGGATATTGACCTCATCTGTTCCTCTGGGCAATGAGGCTGAAGTGAACCAGCCAGACCCTCCCAGTGCTGTGGTTCACATTGCTCTGCTGTGCAGCTTTTCTCCTCTAGATTAAAGTCTGAGGGACCTGTGGAAACAGAATGGAGAAGGATCCAGTCAGGACACAGCACATCCAGCATGAGCAGGGCCACGCACTGCTACAGCTGAAGGCCTGCAGCAGATATAGCCTCAGCAGTGCTGCACCACTGCTCTCTTCACACAAGCTGCTGCAGGGATGTTCCCTAAAATCCTCCTGACAATTCTCAGCCTCAAGCTGAGGAGGTGGACAGAAGTTCTGCCTGGGACAGCAATGTGCTTTTGTGACCAGGAAGGGCTCCTGGGATGCAGCAGGGAGAGTGTGGTCAGCAGGTTCTCCTGCCATTCTGCTCTGTTGAGGCCACACCTTGTGCCCAGTTCCAGAGGGACAGGGAACTACTGGATAGAGTCTGTGAGGATGCTGAAGGGCCTGGAACATCTCTGTGAGGAGGAAAGGCTGAGAGACCTGGGGCTGACAGCCTGGAGAGGAGAAGGCTTAGAGGGGATCTGCTTAGTGTCTGTGAAGAGCTGAGGGGTGGGGGTCAAGAAGCAGGGGCCAGGCTCTGCTCAGGGGTGTTTTGGGATAGGACAAGGGACACCAACTGCAACCCAGGAGGTTGCAGCTCAGCATGAGGAGAAAGTTGTTTGGTGTGAGGGTGCTGGAGCCTGGAGCAGGCTGCCCAGAAAGGCTGTGGAGTGTCCTGCTCTGGAGGCTTCCAAGCCCACCTGGGGGTGTTGCTGGGTGCCCTGCCCTGGGTGCCCCTGCTCTGGCAGAGGGGGGGTTGGATTGGGTGATCTCTGGAGGTCCTTTCCATGCCCTCCCATTCTGTGATTCTCTTTGTTTCCAGGCTCATTTATCAGAACATGAAAGCCTCTCCAGGTAGGATCTGTAGGATGCTCAGGGATGAAGGTGTGAGAGAGCTGAACTGTAGCTGGAACTGTCACTATGACAGAGTGTGACTGGGGCCAGGTTCTCTCAGCCTGCCTCTGCAGAAGCCTGGCAGCCCTTGCAGGCTGCTGTGTAGTGCTGTGCAGACACAGAACTCTGCCCAGCTCCACAGTTCCCTCCACCAGGGCACAGCAGGGCAAGAACAGTCCAAAGCTCTGCCTACTCCCGATGCAAGGCCAAGACAGCTTCCAGTGACGCTGTTAGAGCCCTGAGAAAGAAATCTGGGACCTCATCTGAGCTTTCCAGTCAATTCCCACAGGCTACCCTCCAGGGGCTCTAGAAGCTGTCACTAACCCACCAGCCTGCAGGACCAGTGGCTTGTTGTGGCTACTGAGCTGCTCCTTCCCCTCCAGTGCTCTAGGTAGCTGAGTGCAGCTCCAGGAGCTGCAAGGAAGCTCCAGTGTCAGCCTGACAAGGACAAGGCAGAACCTTTCCCCAGCCAGCCGTTGGCACAGCAGTGAGCAATCTGCTCCCCTCGGGCTAATGCAGGGAGCTGTGCCTCTGAGCTTGCCCTGTGCCAAGCCAGGGCTCAGAAGGCAGTGCAGTGAGGAGTTGAGAGGTGCTCTGAGCAGGGGCTCTGTACAAACCAAGCCCTGTGGCTTTCACTGATTCCATTCCAGCTCCACAGCACCTCCGAATCTTTATGGGGCTCCAGCAGGCTCAGGCCAGGACAAGCCCTGCACACAGCCCTGGAGGTGGTCAAGGTCAGGCTGGATGAGGCCTTGAGCAGCCTGGGCTGGTGGGAATGTCCCTGCCCATGGCAGGGGGTTGCAACTAATGGTCTTCAAGGTCCATTCCAACCCAAGCCATTGCATGATCTTAGTTTCAAGCTCCTCAGGAAAGCTGCTGCTGAAGGCAGGGGACTCTTGCAGTATGTTCAGTGCCTCACCTGCTGTTCTCTGAGGTGTAAGTGCCTTAAAAGTCAAGGCTGGAACTAGCTGTGCTTTAGTCATAGAACCTTGGAATGGGTTGGGCTGGAAGAGACCTTCAGGATCATCCAGTCCCAACCCCCTGCCGCTCTTCCCAGACCTCACAGGCTGCAGTGCTTGTGCTGCTGCCCAAGGACATCAGCTCTGCTCACAGGGCTGGAAGTGAAGAGGGCACAACAGAGTCTTCAGGCTTTTTTGCTCCCTTTGGAGGTGTCCTTGCTCACTGCATGGGAGTTGGCCAAGATGAGCTTTGAGGGTCCCTGTGAGTCTGTGATGGATTGAAGCTGAGGTCTGCACTTCAGGAAGATGTTCTACAAGAACTCCAGGTGTGGGGTCTTGCATGGTGGTCTTACGCTGACACTTGGACTCAGTGACCTTAGAGGTCTCCAAATGAATCAGCTCTGAGTCTGTGCAGTCCAAGTCTCTGGTCAGTCACACTCCTCTCATCCTCTGGACACCAATTCACAGTTACAGATTGCCAGGCTGGCAGGGACCCCAGGGATCATCTTATGCCAACCTGAATGGTTGGCAGTGTGGTGGTCTGAGGGGTCCCAGGAGCCCTTCAGGAGAGCACAGAGACCTGCCGCAGGGGTGTCCTGCTGATCCCAGGACGCTGAGCCATTGCTGTTCTCTCCCTGCCTGGTGTCACAGCCTGTGAGGCAGTGCCTGGCTGCTGTGGCTCTCTGCTCTCCCCTGCCCCTCTCCTGCTGTTCTGGAGGTGGCTTCCTGCCGGCAAGGAGTTGCCAGCTGTGTGCTGCAGCCTGCCGAGGCCTCGCTGGAGGACTGCAGAAGGTTTTGGTCCCACAGACTTGGCCTGGTGGTGCCTGTGCTGGTTCTGCCTGACTGCCTCTGGTGCCTCTGCTCCTGCAGCAGAGTCTTTCTCTCAGCCTCCGATCAGTGTGCAGAGTTTCCGTCTTGACTGCCCAGGAGGAGCATCCATCAGGGCTGTCCTCCAGCCCCAGGCAGCTCACGGCCCCAGGCTGGTACTGGTGGCTGCTCGTGGACCAGCCAAATGTCACCACGCAGCAGGATATGGGTTTGCTGCCAAGGGCTGCAGACAGGCAGTGGCTCTCCAGCCTGGCTCAGTGCACACAGACACATACACGGCAGCAGCCAGCCCCTCCTGCTGCCCCAGCGGTGCCTCCAGACAGCTTTACTCAGTCACCAATGCCTCTCCTGCAAGACCTGAGTTTGTCCTTCCCTAGGGGGCTCCAGGGGAAGCTGGTGAGAAATACAGAAACCATTGGCACACAAGAGTCACCCAGCACACTGCTGCTGTGCTGCAGTCATTCCCAGCAGCACTGACAGGGGCACTCACTTGGTGGGCATCCATCTGATGTCCCTCTCAGCTCCTCAGCCATGCACAGCTGCCTCATCCTGGAGCAGCCCTGGGGTCCTGCTGTGAAGTGCTCTGTACCTGGCAAGGGAGGCTTGGTCAGAACTGAGAGGAGAAAGGGATGAGGGAATCCAATGGGCTTCAAATCAAGGCTCTGCAGGGCCAGCACAGGGTGTGTGGTCTGACCATAGGTGTCCTGCTGTGAGGTCACCTTGTGTCCCAGTACCTGAAGGGGTGCCAGGAGAGCTGGGGACGGACTTCTGGTAAGGGCTGGGAGTGACAGGATGAAGGGAATTGCTTTGAGCTGGAAGAAACCATACAAAGCCATGAGATGTCCACATATTAGCATACCCAAAATGTTTCTAAGAGAAGAATCTGTTCCATCCATGGCACAGTTAAAAGCAGGTCACAGATCCACAGGATGGGTTGGGTTGGAAGGGACCTTAGAGACCATCCAGTCCCAACCCCCAGCCATGGGCAGGGACACCTCCCACCAGCCCAGGCTGCTCAAGGTCTCATCCAGCCTGGCGTTGAGCACCTCCAGGGAGGGACATCCACAGCCTCTCTGGGCAGCCTGCTCCAGTTGTCAAATGCACTCAAGCCAAACTAAATCAGCTGCCACCTCTTGGTGTTTCAATGCTTTTTATGTTCTCTATTCAAAACAACCCCCCCAACACCCCCAGATGAGTTTCTATTGCCCTCGTCCCACAGACACCCTCACAAAAAGCTCCTCTGCAGCCTTCCTGCAGGATCCCTTCAAGTATTCCATGACCTGCCACAAACAAGAGCCATGCAAATATCAGAGCTCACCGGGTGGACTTCAAGTCCAGGTGTCGACATGGCCCAGCAAAGGTGGCAATGGCAGGTGCAGAACTCAGGGCTGTGCAGGCTGCCACCAGTCCCACTGAGCTGTTACCAGCAACGCTGGGCAGTCTCAAGTCCTTGGACACCACTCAGTAAGTAAAGTCCTCTCCAAAGGGCTCCAAACACCTGCAAATCAAGACAGAGTTGGGTAGACACAAAATGAGTTGTTCATCCTGGCATCCTGGCTTGTCTCAGGAGCAGTGTGGCCAGCAGCACTGGGGGTGGCACTGGGGAGGCCTCACCCCAGGCACTGTGTGCAGCTCTGGGCCCTAACTGCAAGAGATATTGAGGGGCTGGAGTGGATTCAGAGGAGAGCAACAAGACTGGGGAAGGGGCTGGAGGGGAAGGCTGATGAAGAGAGGCTGAGGGAGCTGGGCTGGGTTAGCCTGAAGGAGACGACAATCAGGAGGGACCTTATCACACTGCAGCTAGCTGACAGGAAGCTGTAGTAAGGTGGGGGCCAGGCTCTGCTCCTCGGCAGCTTGTGACGAGAGGCCATGGCCTGAAGCTGTGCCAGGGGAGGGTTAGGTTGGATGTTAGGAAGGACTTTCTCATGGAAAGGGTCATTAGACACTGGGATGGACTGCAGCAGGGCCTAAGCACTGCACACAACAGATCTGCTCTAAGAGACCCCAGCTTGTCCCTAAGCAGAGCTCAGAATTCTGTCCACAAAACCAGAAACTCTTCCACTGGAATCATTTCCCTTCAGGTCTCCAAACCAAGCTCAGCATCTAACCTACGGCAGCAGAAGTAAAACCTCCTGGAGAAGGAGGAAAGGCTGAATGGTCTCCAAGGTTTCAGCAGGTCCCAATGACCAAGCAGAGTGAGCAGAAGATGCAATGAGCTAAGAGCAGAGTGAGGATGAGGAGCACCTGTGCAGCTTCAGTAGTCTCAGAAGGCCACTAGAGTGCTCCTGAAGAGAGTGGCAGAGTACAAGGGACACAGGTGATGCCTCCTGGAGCAGCTCTTGGGTTCTGCAGCTGATGGAGGCTGCAGAGTGCACCTCAGGCTCTTCTGGAGGGCAAAAAGCTTTGGAATCATCCAACTGTTTGAGGTTGGAAAAGCCCTCCAAGACCATCCAGTCTAACCATCAACCCCACACCACCATGGCTGCTAAACCACAGCCCCAGGTGCCATGGCTACACCTGTCTGCAACACCTCCAGGCATGGGGACTCCACCACCTCCCTGGGCAGCCTCTGACAGCCCCTGACCACTCTGGCACCAAAGACATTTTTCCTTCTCTCCAACCTAACCCTGCCCTGGTACCATCCCAGGCCATTTCCTCTCCTTTTCTCCCCTGGCAGCAGGCAGCAGAGCCCAAGCCCAGCTGCCTGCAGCCTCCTCCCAGGGAGCTGCAGAGAGCAATGAGCTCTGCCCTCAGCCTCCCCTGCTCCACACTCAGCTCCCTCAGCTGCCCCTCCCCAGCCCTGTGCTCCAGACCCTTCCCCAGCTTTGTGCCCTTCTCTGGACCTGCTCTAGCCCCTCAATAGCCTTCTGGCAGTGAGGGCCTAGAACTGTACCCAGCACTCAAGCTGTGGCCTCAGCAGTGTCCAGCTCAGGGACACGATCCCTTCTTGGCCACCTGGGCACCCCCTGGCTCATCTCCAGCTGCTGTCACCCAGCACCCCCAGGGCCTCCTCTGCTGGGCACTTTCCAGCTGCTCTGCACTGAGTTCTGCAGACAGCTCCTCATGCCAGGCTGTGTCCCTCTGGACTGGGCAGGGGCTGCAGCACACAAATCAAGAGCTTGAGGGTTGGAGAGGAAAGTGAAGCCCTTGATATCAGTTTTCCATCACATCTTGTGGTCTGCAAGAATCCCTTGAAGACACCAAGAGCTGGAAGCATTAAATCAGGCTGCCCACAGTCATGGGAGCACTGCCAGGGCAGTAAATGTGTCTGGGGTGCTGTGCCTGTGAGCAACACCAGTCCTGTCTGTGGGGCTCCTTGCTGTGGTGACAACCATGGGAAAGGAGGAGAAATGGCCTGGAATTGTGCCAGGGGAGGTTTAGGTTGGACAACAAGAACAATTTCTTTGCTGCAAGATCAGTCAGGGACTGGCACAGGCTGCCCAGGGGAGGCTGGTGGGAACTTTCACTTCCTTGCAGGAGTCACATCTCTTAATTTTGTTCCAGGGAATGAAACATCTCAACCCCCATCAGAGACTGGTTTGGTTGGAAGGGGCCATCCAGTGCCAACCTCTGCCATGGGCAGGGACACCTCCCACCAGCCCAGGCTGCTCAAGGAGTCATCCAGCCTGGCCTTGAGCACCTCCAGGGAGGGGACATCCACAGCCTCCCTGGGCAGCCTGTGCCAGTGTTCCCCACCCTTCCTGGCAAGAACTTCTCCCTCACCTGCTCTGCGGGTCCTCTCTCCTGGTGTGTGCCTCACGCTCAGTGGAGGCTGTGAAGGTGCTGCAGAGGAGCTGCGCTTTAGAGCTCCAGCTGCATGTGTTTCTGTGAGAGTCAGGATAGAGCAACCCAGGACACAGGCAGCCCCCCGAGCCCCAGCAGCGCTTACCTGGCACCTCCCAGCAGATCTGCTGCGGCTCTCCAGTGCCCGAGCCCCTGCAAGAGGGAGACAGAAGAGACTCAGTGCGAGCAGCCTAGCACGGACCACGGGAGACAAAACACAGCCAAGCAGCCAGCATGCAACTGCAGCTGCAAGGGGGCTGCCGGCACACCGCGCTTCCTTCTGGGCACAAACGTCAGCCAAGGAGATCGACACAGAGCCTCCCGCCCACGGAGACCCACGGCCAGAGGCTGCCTGCCGCCGAGTCCTCCGTGCCCGGGGCCGGGCTGGCTGCCTGCCCTCTGCCAGCTTCCCTGTTAGCAAGAGCTGCTCTACTGTTACGGCTAATTTAGTTCTGTTTAGTGCCTCGCGGGTTAGGTCTGGAAGCAGAGCTTTGCTGCCGCTAGTTAAGGTTAATTAGCTGGTTTAGTGGCCTGGGCACCTATTTGTTAGCCCCTGCTGGGTTTACTTCCTAACTCTCGCTAGCTTAGTCGCTGGGGGTATTTAACATGAGCGGTGCCAGAGTTGCTCTGGCTGTTACCTGGTTAACGTTTAGCCATCCCTCAGGTCCTTAGCCATCAAGTCTGATGGTCTCAAAAGCAATACCAGCCCTCGGCACTGCCTTCGAGGGCGCTGGGCTCTAGCACTGCAAATTACAAATAGAGCTTCTGAGGTGGAGCACCAACAGGGGGGGCAGGGACACTGATGGTTTGCTGGGGACTACAGAAATGCAGCCAACGCACTCTGGCGAGCAAAGACAGAGAGGTGAGGGCTATGCAATGCTCACATGTTGGATGGGATATTTAATGTGTGGGGAAGCTCCGAGGTCGAGGAACTGGCATTTAGACAGGCTAAGGGTGGTAAGTGGTCATCTTACCTCTTTAAACTCCATTACACTCTCAGGAGAGCCATGCTAATGCAAACAAGGCAATCAGAGTTGGTGTTTAGCAAGATCAAGCTTAAGAGGCTAGTTTAAAATCCATTTATTGTGCTAAAGCATTTGTCTCCATCCCCACCTCATACATTAGTGGATGCTACCCATGGTTCATGTCACAGGTTAGGAGGTTAACTTTAAAATTATTTAACAACCAGAAGTTATTAATACAGCTTTTAAAGTCTTACACAAGAAGTAATAAGCTTAAAACAGGCTGGGTTCATTTTGTTTGTGTTGTAAGTTTTATATAAAAAACATTTTTTAGGCATCTCTTGACAAAAAGATAAAAGAAATCAAGCAGGCATTTAAAGCTCAAAAACAATCCCAAATTTAGTTGGTTACAAAAGGTTTCAGCTTTATTGACAAGTTATGGCAAACAGTTGACAGAGTTATGGTCTCCTATTTAGAGAAGCTTACAGATGGAGCTGGCTGTGAGTCGGTTTCTGCTCACAGGTACAGCTTCAGACACTGCACAGCTCAGGTGGCTTCACCCCCACAGCCAAGGGACAAACTGGGACCCACAGCTGCATCTAAACTCACAGATACTAGAGACAGCTCAGGACAGCTCGGCTGCAGCTTGCCTATAGATGCCTCAGGGGGGAAACGGGGAGAAAGGCTAAAAAAAGGAAAACGGGAAAAAAATTTTAAAAAGGAAAAATGAGAGGGAAGAATGGGGGGAGGGGGGAAGGTGGGAAGAAAGGGGAAGAAAGGAAAAAAGCATAAAAGGGAAAAAAGGGAGGCAAAAGTGAAAAAAGTGGGAAAGGGGGAGAGAAAAGGGGGAAAAATGTGAAAAGAAAAGGGGAAATGTTCTTATAGTCTTTCAGCAACCCTAGAGAAAGCCTCACCCTGGAGGGGCTGCAGCTCTGAGTAGTGTCATGCTTGGCAGGTTACAGACAGCAATGGTACAAGCAACAGAACAGCATCTGCAGGGGCTCAGATAGTGCTTGCCAAGGGGTTTGTCTTGGGGGTTAAGTCCGTGTTAGAAAATGCTCCTGCTGCCCCTCAGTGCTGCAGGAGGGACAGGAGCAGAGTGGCTAAGAACGAGCAGAAAGCCCTACAGTAGAAAAGAAATGGACTATTACTTGTCTTGGTGCTGCTTCTGTGGAGGCCACAGGCTATTAATTGTCTTTGAGGTGAGGTCACAGGTGAGCAGGACCTTCAATATCTACCATAGGGGTGTTCCCTGTAACCCCCTCTGGCTGACCTTGCGGGTGGTGCCTTTAGGCTGGAACGGGTTGTGGCCCATTCTTCTGGCACTAAAAACAGAGGAGAGAAAGATGGTTTGTGAACAGCTGCACTGCACACAGCCGCTGAGGGCCTGCCCTGGGCTGGCAGCCTTCCCAGGCACCTGTGGGCAGTCACTTTCAGAGACATCAGACAGGGATGGGCCTTTACCCTCCCATCAACTGACCTGTCCGGCTGAGGACAAAGTGCCCGAGCCCTGCACCTGCAGCAGGGAATGGGCACTCCTGCCCTGGCACTGCCGGCACAACCACTGCCGAGTGGCTGAGGGTGGAAGGGACCTCAGAGCTCATCTGCTCCAACCTCCCCACCATGGGCAGGGACACCTCAACCAGACTCAGCTGCTCAAGGGTTTGGTCAGCCCTTGAGCTCAGAACCTGTTGGATGCTGTGGGCTTCTGGCTCTGAAGGTAAGCAGCAAGGTGAGCGGCATCTGATGCAGCTGTGAACAAGGTGGGGAAAGATGAGAGCTGGCTGCTGGTTGCTCCCTGGGACCAAATGGAAGGAAACGTGAGAGGGAAGTGCTGGGCAGCTGTGGAGCTTCTGCACTCAGGGAACTCTTCTGCCAAACGGTTTGGAGAAGCTCAGAACCATGGAAGCCCTCCAAGGTCATCCAGTCCAACCATCAAAAACTGGGTTTACACTGGCAGAAGGGAGATTTAGACTAGATGTTAGGAGGAAGTTCTTTACAGTGAGGGTGGTGAGGCACTGGAACAGGTTGCCCAGGGAGGTTGTGGATGCTCCCTCCCTGGAGGTGTTCAAGGCCAGGTTGGATGAGGCCTTGAGTGACCTGTGCTAGTGGGAGGCCTATGGTAGGGGGTTGGAATTGGATGATCCTTGAGGTCCCTTCTAACCTTACCATTCTACGATTCTGTGATCAACCCAACCCCACTGTGGCCACTAAACCATGGCCCCAGGTGCCACGTGCACCTCCAGGGAGGAAGCATCCACAGCCTCCCTGGGCAGCCTGTGTCAGTGTCTCCAGTCACTTCTGTCTCACCTTTTCTCCTGGGTAGCACTGACAGCACACTAAAGGCCACAGTGGTGCCATCTATCCCAAGCAGTGGCTGGCATTTGGTTAGATGTCTTCTGGAGCGAGAGCTAAGACAAACACAGACTCTTCCCCTGCTCTTCAGTCCACTAAGACTGCAAAGGCTGGGAGTGACAGCACAAGAGGGAATGGATCAAAGCTTGAGGAGGGGAGGCTGAGACTGCAGACGAGGAAGAAATTCTTGCCAGTGAGGATAGTGAGACACTGGTACAGGCTATCCAGGGAGGCTGTGGATGCCCCATCCCTGGAGGTGTTCAAGGCCAGGCTGGATGAGGTTTGAACACCCTAGGCTAGTGGGAAGTGTCCCTGCCCATGGCAGGGGTTGGCCATGGTCTGGGTGACTGAAGACTGGATGGTCTTCAAGGTCCCTTCCCACCCAGCCGTTTCCATGATTCCATGAACACTCTGTTACCTTGTCATGGAATTTTCCAGCCTTGAATCAAATTCTATCAGAAATGCAAAGAGGGCAACCCCAGGAGTAATTAAAAGGCAGAATCTCTTCAACAGCTGCTGTGGAACAAAACCTGAGGTGGCAGCAGTGTGTGATGTGCATACCAAGATCTGATGAGCTCACAGCTGAACTCAGTGCTCACTCCCTGCAGGAACAGAGACCTGGGCTGGCGGAAGGTGTCCCTGCCCACGGCAGGGGGTTGGAACTGGATGATCTTGAAGGTCCCTTCCAACCCAACCTGTTCTATAACAAATAGAGAAGTCTACAGAATCAAAGAGCCATTTAAGTTGGAAAAGGCCTTCAAGTTCACTGAGTCTAACCATCAACCCTACTCTACCAACCGTCTCTGAAGGGAGGGTGTAAAGGCAGAGCCAGTCTCTTGCCAGTGGTGTCAAGTAAGAGGACCAGAGACAATGGGCACACATTCAGATACAGAAAGTTCCCTTTGAAGAGCAGAAAAACAGTTTTCCACTGTAAGGGTAACCAGGGACTGGCACTGGCTGCCCAGGGCAGTTGTAGAGTCTCCCACCTTGGACAGAGTCAAAAGGCAGCTAAATGTGGCCTGGGAAAACCAGCTCTGGGTGACTGCTTGAACAGGAGACCTGAGAAAGATGACCTCCAGAGGTTCCTTCCGACCTGAACTACTCTGTGACCACTGCAGAGGGGCACAGATCCTGCAGAGGATAACCTCCAGGTCAGATTGTGCCACTCAGCTGCCAGTATGATCTATGAGAGCTCAAAGTTCAGTTTCTCCTCAATGATACAAAAGTGCTGGGGGCAATATCTGATGAAACTGCCTCCTGTACAGGAGACAGGAAATCACTTCAAGGTGATAAGAAGATGAAAAAGAAATTGTGTAAGAATAGAGACTGTTAACCTTGAGCTGGTGCTCACAGAGTCACAGAACTGTTTAGGTTGGAGAAGCTGTCCAAGAGCATCCAGTCCAAGCACCAGCCCAACACCACCATGGCCACTAAACCACAGCCCCAGGTGCCATGGGCACACCTGTCTGCAACACCTCCAGGCATGGGGACTCCACCACCTCCCTGGGCAGCCTCTGCCAGTCCCTGACCACTCTGGCACCAAAGACATTTTTCCTCCTCTCCAACCAGACTCTCCTCTGGCACAATTTTAGGCCACTTCCTCTCCTTCCCTCACTTGAGAGCAGGCAGCAGAGCCCAAGCCCAGCTGCCTGCAGCCTCCTCTCAGGGAGCTGCAGAGAGCAATGAGCTCTGCCCTCAGCCTCCTCCGCTCCACACTCAGCAGCCCCAGCTCCCTCAGCTGCTCCTCCGCAGCGCTGTTCTCCAGACCCTTCCCCAGCTTTGTTGCCCTTCTGTAGACCTGCTCCAGCCCTCACTGCCTTGAGGTGCCAGTAATGAAGTCTGAGCATTCCTGTCTCCTCAAGCAAGACCTCTCCAGTCAGCCCCTGCACCAGCACTGCTGAAGGTTAAACCCTCCAGGCACTCTTTCCTCCCCAGGCTCCATCATTACATTTATTGTGCTGTCCCTCATCCAGCAGAAACTCTCACTGTGATTTAATGTCTCCAATTACAGAGCAAACTCTGAAGGACAAACAGAACCAGAAAATAAAGGAGAGAATAAAAAAACAGTGAAACAGTCATGGTCACATAATAGATTGCATTGGAAGGGACCTTCAGGATCATTCAGTTCCAATCTCCTGCCATGAGCAGGGCCACCTCATGGGCAGAGCTCCCCAGAGGGACAGGGAACTACTGGACAACAGAGTTCAACAGAGGCTGTGAGGATGCTGAATGGCATCCTCTGTGAGGAGGAGAGGTCCTGCTCCATGGAGCTTCTTTCCAGCAGGCTGATAAAGACAAAGCCAGATGGCTCCACCTGTAATTAGCACCAGAGACTGTAGCTGCTTGGTACCGTTCCTGCAGCGCCAGTGCCACCTCACAGCCAGTTCCCTTCCAGCCTCTCTGGCTGAATACCCCTGAGAGGATGGCAGTTGGTTTGCCAGGCAATGCCCTGCACAGACAGCACTGCAAAACCGACTTCCCTACAGGGTAGAAACTAAAAATGGGCAACAAGAGAGGCCTCAAGCAACCTGGGCTGATGGCAGGTGTCCCTGCCCATGGCAGGGGGTTGGAGCTGGACAATATTCTTGGGTCACTTCCAACCCAAGCCATTGCATGTGAACCCATCAGGTGAAGCAATGACTGAGCAGCCAGAGGCAGACTTCCCTCTGCCCTTGCACTGGGCTGAGGATAGAGCAGATCTTACCGTAGCTGCTGTAGGCCTCCTCGCTCGCCCCGGGGCCGTAGTCGTAATACTCAGGCACACTGCAAGAGATCCAGAGGGCCAGGTCAGTGCCAGCACAGCAGCCAGCTCACGCCACACTCACCCCCAAGGAAGGGAGGTGTCAGCACTTCACAGCGTGGCAGCCTCCAGCTGGCTTTGGGGATGGCAAGAAAGTAAACAGCATGCAGGGGAATGCACTGGTGCCAATGGCCGCTCGTGGACATCACAGCTCTGGTCTGCTGAGCATAAAACCAGTTTGGTCCTAAGGATGTAAGCATAAGATGACAAACACAACCTGTCATTCTCTTTGCACCAATCAGGGTTAAAAGACCATTCCATTGTGGGTGACTGTTGTTGAAGTGATCAAAGCCAGGGCCATTGAGCTGGAACTCCAAACACTCCTGTGGCATCAAACCGGGCACGGTTTTGTTGTCCCCAGAGCTGGCTGTGGTGGAACCCAAACACACTGCTCTTTACCAAGCACCAAGCTGCCAGCTCTGCTCCTGAAGAAGACAGGATTTCCCCACCACCTGTAGAGACAAACCAGTTTCTCCACTGCTTTCCTCCTTGCATAGCTCTTAGCCACTCATGGAAGGTGCTGAACTGCAGCTGGAGGAAGGAGACTCTTGTGTACTGCACACTGGGTGTCAGGGCACAGCACTCAGCACAGCTCCAAGGACACAGCTCAGGGCACACAGCTGAGCTCTCCAACCTCAGCTCCCTCACTCACACACACTGCTCACAGCTTCCAGCCAAAAGGGCATTCAAATTCTTTGCTCACTCAGAGAAGAAGGTGTCCAGAGCAAAACCTGCTTTCTTAGCATGAAATACCTGACTGAACACAGCAACACCTCCAGGTGGGCTTGGAAGGAGACTCCACAGCCTCTCTGGGCAGCCTGCTCCAGGCTCCAGCACCCTCACACCAAACAACTTTCTCTTCATGCTGAGCTGCAACCTCCTGGGTTGCAGTTGGTGTCCCTTGTCCCATCCCAGGACACCCCTGAGCAGAGCCTGGCCCCTGCTTCTTTCTCCCAACCCCTCAGCTCTTCACAGACACTGAGCAGGTCCCCTCTCAGCCTTCTCCTCTCTAGGCTGTCAGCCCCAGGGCTCTCAGCCTTTCCTCCTCACAGACCTGCTCCAGGCCCTTCATTATCTCTGTAGCCCTTTGCTAGGGCCTCTCCAGCAAGCCCCTGGAGAATCCAGCCCTGGACACACTGCTCCAGATGTGGTCTCAGCAGAGTAGAGCAGAGGGGCAGGAGAACCTCCCCTCTTGACACTCTCCGGGAGTCCACCAGCCCTCTTGGCCACCAGGGCACGTTGCTGGCCCATGCAGAACTTGCTGCCCACCAGCACTCCCAGCTCCTCCTTCATGGAGCTGCTTCTCAGCAGGCTGACCCCCAGCCTGTGCTGGTGCAGAGGTTTCTCCTCCCCAGGTGCGGGGCACTTGGCCTGGCTGAACCTCCTGATCTGAGGACACTCTGCCATCCACACTGCTTACCCACGAGCCTGCGCACCCCCACCCCCCCCGCAAGCCTGCCCCTACCCCACTGCCTGCAGTGACTGCAAACCTTCCCTCTGTCCTGTAGCAAAGGGAGCAACCAGAGATGTACACAGGAGCGCTGCTGGACCTGGCTGCACCTACAAGAGGTCTTCTCATCAGTTAGAGCTGCAGTTCGTTTGCAGGGGGCCGGTCCCAGAGCAGAGCAATCAGCCAGAACACTTTGTTCACCTCCTGGAGAAGCTCTCAGCCCGTCCTGGGCAAGGTGGTGCTGAGGAGCTGGAGAAGTCTGGGGCTGCAGTGCTAATTGCAGACAAGGCCATTAGCTGTCATTAGCATTCATTACTTTCAATCGTCATTTCCTGGAGCATCAGGACCCACCTGGAGGCATTAACAAAGCATCCTACAGAGCAGAGAACATTAACTCCTGAGCAGCAGCTCAGCTCTGGCTCCTCAGCACCAGCAGGCTTCTGAGGTAGGTTGTAATGATCTCTGAGACCTTCTACAGGCTTCTTAGCAACCCTCTCCAGACTCCTCCAGAAGCCTCCTCCACAGACCACTCATGGGAGAGTTTGTGTGCATTGGGCCATGGCTCTTGTAAGGGGCTTCACTGCTTTTGTGCCTCCAACAGCTCTGATGTCACCCTCCTCTGGCCACCTGACACTTTGTCCCCTCCCTGGAGGTGTTCAAGGCCAGGCTGGATGAGGCCCTGAGCAGACTGTGCTGGTGGGAGGTGTCCCTGCCCATGGCAGGGGTTGGCACTGGATGATCCTGAAAGTCTCTCCCAAACCATTCTCTGATTCCATGCAAGGTGTGATCCTGTCCTCATCTCTGCTGTGTGGGCCACACCTCCTGTTGATCTCCATGACCCTAACCTATTGATGCTTATTTTTAACTTAGCTTTTGGGTTTCATCAGTGCTCTGAATCTGCTGCTCTTAAAGTTTCCCTGCACCTGTGCTGTCTTCCTCTCATGCAGACAAAGCCAGGCCAGATCCAAAGAGAACAAACACAAAGATCCTTCTCACTCAAGTGCTCAGGGCCCCCTGAGATGCCCTCCAGCCTGACTCACCTGCTGCTGCTATGCCACGGCAAAGGTTCATATTCAGAGGCTCCATCTCTAAGCAGCATCCTTGAAGGCCAGTGGAGGCTTTTAACCTCTCATGCACTGGGACTTTTCACACTGACAGCAGCTGAGCAGAACTGAGGTCCAATTTGACTGCCAACAGCCAGGGAGCCCTCACAGCTCCTGATCCACAGGCAGTGCAGAATGGTGCTGTAGGGGGCCTTGAGCAGAGGAGCATGAACAGAAGGGTGAAGGCTGTAGCCACAAGCCCTGACTCCTGCACAGACAAGGCTCCTGGGGCAGGGTGATGGAGCCTGCTCAGAGGTCTCCGGTGTTAGGGACAGAAATCCCAGCACTAACAGACTGCCAGGCCCTTGACCAGCCTCTGCCTGCACCAAGAGAACCCCAGTTAGCAGTATTCCCAGATGGCTCCCTGGCTGCTCCTACAGCTTCTGGGCTATCAGGCAGCAGGACCTTGTAAGACTGGAAAGCTTGTTCCATTAGGTCCTCTGGGTGTATTTGTTCTTCCTTTCTCTCTTTCTGTTCTCCAGTTTGCCTCGCTGAGAGATGTATCTCACTTGGGTCCTCCATCTGTACAGCACACAGTGTGGCTGCAGTCATCCAAGGGGTTCAAAAACCTGGAAGGTCCAAGAGAAGCTTCATCTGCTTTGAGCACTGCTAACATCTGAACCTGTCCAGGCAACACATGCTGTGGAGATGGCCTGGAATTGTGTTAGGTTGGAGAGGAGGAAAAATGTCTTTGCTGCAAGAGTGGTCAGGGACTGGCACAGGCTGCCCAGGGAGGTGGTGAAGTCCCCATGCCTGGAGGTGCTGCAGAAAGGTGTGGCCATGGGCCCTGGGGCCAGGGTTCAGTGGCCATGGTGGGGTTGGGTTGAGGGCTGGACTGGAAAGTCTTGGAGGGCTTCTCCAACCCAAACAATTCTGTGATTCCATTACCTCACTTTCTCTGTATCTCCCTTCCAGTCTGCTTTTCCCATCCACACAGACTCGTGGTCCAGAATTTCAGAACCAAGAAGGGGCCAGGCTCTTTTCAGTGGTGTCCTAGGACAGGACAAGGTGCAAGGGGGGCAAGCTGGAGCAGAGGAGGTGTCATGGGAACAGAAGGAGAAACTGTCACTGTGAGTGTGCTGGACCCTGGAGCAGGCTGCCCAGAGAGGCTGTAGTCTCTTTCTTTGGGGACTTTCAAGCCCCACCTGGAAGGGTTCCTGTGTGTCCTGCCCTGGGTGCCCCTGCTCTGGAAGGGCTTGGACTGGTGATCTCCAGAGGCCACTTCCAACCCCTACCAGTCCGTGATTCTGTGGCTTTGATACTGGGAGAGAAGTGAGCAAACCTCTGCTCATGTCAGCAGAGATTTCACATTGTGAGTACCCACAAAAAGCACTGATGGCATCCACAGTCCTCTCCAGACAGGATTTGCAGCCAAAGGACAGAGCTGCTTCCTTTGCCCATGGAGGTCTCTCCACCAGTAGGCTGCAAAATCTATTCCCAAAGCCAGCAGTCAGCACCAGTGGGATCTGCTTACTGATGTCAGCCCTTACTGGACTCATCCTGCACTCAGGGGAGCATGCTGAGCTCTGGCAGTGTTTGCTTCTGAGCACAGCAAAACAGAGAATCACAGAGTGGGTTGGGCTGGAAGGGACCTTCCAGATCATCCAGTGACAGCCCCTGCCATGGGCAGGGACACCTCCCACCAGCCCAGGTTGCTCAAGGCTCATCCAGCCTGGCCTTGGACACCTCCAGGCAGGGCTCCAGATGCCTCTCCAGGTGCAGCAGCCAGAAGGACTGTTTTACTTGCAGCATGATTGGGAGGGGCTCATCTTTAGAGGCAGCTGTGCATACAGATTCTGGCTATCTGCAGGTCAGCCAGGGGTGACCAGTGTGAACTGGAGCTCAGGAAAACCCACACTGCTGGTGTAAGTAATTCCTGGAGATTCAGCTGGACCATCCATGCTTTGTTTTCCCTGGGAAATCACTTTGCAGCATGGCTCTGATTGCTCTGTAAGCCATGGAAGGGACATGGGCTGAGCTGTGATCCTGTTCCTTTTCTGCCCATCAGATCAGAATCAGTGAGCCCTAAAGCCTCTGTTCCAGCAGCAACAATAGCTGCAAACATGAGCAGATAGCAGATCAACAACAAAACCCAGACAGCCAGGAAAACCAATTTCTAAGGCAGTGACTTGTCACACAGGCAACCTCAAGGCTGAGTATGCACCTGGAATTCAGAGAATGGGTTGGGCTGGAAGGGATATGAAAGATCATGGAATCACAGAATGGGTTGGGCTGGAAGGGATATGAAAGATCATGGAATCACAGAATGGGTTGGGCTGGAAGGGATATGAAAGATCATGGAATCACAGAATGGGTTGGGCTGGAAGGGACCCTAAGGATCACTCAGTCCCACCCACTTGCCATGGCCAGGGCCACATCCCACCAGCCCAGGTTGCTCAAGGCCTCATCCAACCTGGCCTTGAACACCTCTAGGGAGGAGGCATCCACAGCCTCCCTGGGCAGCCTGTGCCAGTGTCTGCCCACCCTCGGTGCCAAGAATTTCTTCCTTATCTCCAGTCTTGGCTGGGTTCTTCTGGCCTTTGTTGAAGACACAGTCTGACCCACCTGGTCACCTGCCAGTCACTCTGGGGTTTCCTTAGTGCCCCTTTTGGCTGTGAAACATGCCAGCTTTGAACTGAAACTGCTGGGGTTGGCGTGGACAGCAAGGTCAGTGGAGATTAGCACAGATGCTCCATGGCTGTCAAGGTCTGCAGCTGCTCCACTTCTACAGAATGGTGCTGCTGGTCCTGGCTGCGGTGCTGGGCCCTGCAATGCGCCTGGCACACTGAGCCCCTGCTGGCTCTGAGCAGGCACACTGAGCCCCTGCTGGCTCTGAGCAGGCACACTGAGCCCCTGCTGGCTCTGAGCAGGCACACTGAGCCCCTGCTGGCTCTGAGCAGGCACACTGAGCCCCTGCTGGCTCTGAGCAGGCACAACGGCAGCTCCTGGACATCCTCTCTAAGAGATTCTCCTCTTTTCGTCCTGAAGCTCAGGTTTCTCACAGCCCATGACTCTGGACAGTGGCAGTGGCTTAACAGACTTCCAAGTTCCTCCTAAGGAAATAAAGCCAATCTATGTTTTGCAAGCACTCAGGGCCTTCCTTCATCTCCTGTGCCACAGCTGAGATGGAATTTGGGAGTTCCACCAGGCTGCAGTTGAATAAACTTGCTTGTGGCCTGTAAAAATCCTCTTTTATTTCTTCACATGGGTACCTGAGTGGGCACAGACAGGAAAAATGGTTGCAACCACACGGTTCGGGTTGGGAGGCATCTCCAGGATGGTTGAGTTCCACTGCAGCATGGTTGGAAGGTAAGAAGCATTGAGAACAGCCAAGAGCCTGGACTGTTCGTAGTAACCCCCTAAAGAGCACCAAGCATGTCCTCACAGGGCAGCTCTGCACCTCAGCAGCACTTGATGGAACAGCCCACAGGTAAGGGTTGGGTCCAGCTCATCACCTGAGCACTCAGAGGGACTTGGTTTGATGCCAGAATTCTGTTAGACAGGCAAAATGTATCAATGTCTGCAGCGGAGCTGCAGGGAGGTTGGGGAGGGACTGTTCAGAGGGGGCTGTGGGGACAGGCCAAGGGCAATGGTTTGAAAGTGGAGCAGGGCAGAGTCAGGTTGGGCAGCAGGAGGAAGCTCTGCAGAGGGAGGCTGGGCAGAGACTGGCACAGGCTGCCCAGGGAGGTGATGGAGTCCCCATCCTGCAGATGTTCAAGGTCAGACTTGCTGTGTCCCTGTGCCTGCAGGAGGTTGGACAGGATGAGCTTGGAGGGTCCCTTCCAGCCCAGTGCAGTCTGTGACTCTGAATGTCCTTCTGACAAGCTTGTAAGGACCAAGTGCAAGGGGAGAGGAGCTGCTGCTGCCTGAGGGCACCAGGGGAACTCTGCCCCTGCCCATGGCAGGCCTGGTGCAGCAGGGGTGGCTCTCCAGATCCGGTATGTACTCCGACCAGCATGGACTGGGTGTCTGTTTTTAGGCAGAGCTGTCAGACTGGAGGTCCAGGAGGTAAATCCAACTGACAGGAAGGGTTTGAGTCTCCTCTGTCTCCCAAGTGCCCAGGAAGCAGTGAAGAAGCTTAGCAACTGCCTAACATCAGCTCGTGTGACACAGACTGCACTTGTCACGGCCCACAGCTCTCCTTCCTAAATAACCAGAGTGGGATGGGGTTGGAAGGGACCTTAGAGATCATCCAATCCCTGCCACGGGCAGGGACACCTCTCACCAGCACAGGTTGCTCCAGGCTTCATCCAGCCCCTCCAGGGAGGGGGCATCCACAGGGCAACCTGTTCCAGTGTCCCCCCACCCTCACTGGCGAGTTTCTTCCTCATCTCCAGTCTCAATCTCCACCTTCCCAGCTCAAACAAGTCTCCCCCAGAACACTTAGGCAGAGGTGGCACTTACCATGGTGGAGGTCCTGCAGTCCCTTTCCTTCAGGCTGCTGATTGTCCATTTCAAAGTGCTCTTGAGGTGCCTCAGCTGGTCCAGCCACGCAGACTTCTTGAGGGCTTCATTCCAGTCTGATCCTGAGACTCTGCCATGGTTTCTTGCACAAGTGACCCAACCCCCCTGTTTTCAAACTAAAACTCAGACTGCTTTGATGGAGCACAGAGCAGCTCTCTGGAAGGGTGGCAGTGGTGGAATTTGTCAGAGAAGGAGCTACACAAAAGGTACTGCTGGCCTGTACCACTGCCCCTCACCTTTGGTATGGATCTTCAGACAGCTCTGCTTGCAACTGGATGCTCTTGGGCCTTGGCATCTTTGGTGCTACTTATGCTAAAGCATAACCCTGCCTTGCAGCACAGGCTGTGCTTTGAGGGTCTGCTCATGTTCTCTGTTGGTGGCACAGCCTGCTTTATAGCTTCAGAGAATCACAGGATGGGTTGGGTTGGAAGGCACTTTCAAGATGGTTCAGTTCCAACCCTCTGCCATGGGCTCAAGGCAACATGTCTAAAACAGACCTCATGGGCAATGAAGGCCTAAGGGCCCTGAGAAGGAAGATCTATGGGCAGAGGCATCTGGGGAGCAGGGAAAAGGTCTGGAAGACAAAGGCCCAGGTGACAGGGGTGGTGATGAGCTGCCCAAGCTCCACCTGACCTCCATGCATTGGGTGAGCAAGAAACAAGGCACAGCCTGCAGAGTGCTCTGCTCTCAAGCACACCTGTCTTAGCCTGCTCCCAGAGCACCAATCCAATCCATCTGACCATGCACTGGGGCACACTCTTTGTGCAAAGCATCCAGGAGAGGCAAGCTTGGAGCACACCCATGGTGAGACAGACAAAGGTTGCAGAGAGGCACACAAGAGTTTGGGTTGCAGAAGGCCTCTGCAATCATCCAGTCCAACCACCAGCCCAACACTACCATGGCCACTGACACCCCCACTCAGAAACTCCTTTTTGCAGCTGAACCATGTTGCTAGCAAACACCAGCAGAACAAGTGACCCATCCTGCCATGGCCTGGGGAGAGTTGCTTCTTGACAAGGGTACTCCAGCTTTGGGCAAGAGAATTCATGGACTCATCACAGAATCCAAGGTTGGAAGGGACCTCAGAGCTCATCTCCTCCAACCTCCCCACCATGCCCAGGGACATCTCCCACTAGCCCAAGTTGCTCCAGGCCTCACCTAGCCTGGCCTTGAACACCCCCAGCCAGGAGGCAGCCACAGCCTCCCTGGGCAGCCTGTGCCAGGCTCTCAGCACCCTCACACTGAACAACTTCTTCCTCAGCTCCAGTCTCACCCTGATCTGCCTCAGCTCCAAACCATTGCCCCCTTGGCCTGGCTCAGACCTCCTCAGCACAAGTCCCTCTGCAGCCTCCCTGCAGGATCCTTTCAGGCACTGGCAGCAGCTCTGAGCTCCCCCTGGAGCCTTCTCCTCTGCAGGCTGCACCCCCCCAGCTCCCTCAGCCTGTGCTCACAGCAGAGCTGCTCCAGCTCTGGCAGCATCTTTGTGGCTTTCCCAGGGCTGTTTAATTTCCTTCTGGTTTCAAAGCACAGGATGGCCGAGGTTGGAGGGGCCCTCAGAGACCATCAGCTGCAGCCCCCAAAGCACTGTAAACCTCAGAAGACTGGGATGCCCCTGGCAGCTCTGCAGAAGCCAAGTCAGAACAACCCCAGCTGCACAAGTGAGCTGGAATGACCCCAAGAAAGCAACATGGTGCAAGTTCAGTTAACCCACAAAATGTGCCCACATTTTCGGCTCAGGCTGGCACCTTGCCTTCACCTGAACAAGGCTCCCTGTCAGCCCTGATTGCCACTCACACTTCTGGGACAGCTTTTCCCAGGACTGTGAGATGTGGAACTGAAGGTGGGTGGGGAGTAAAGCAAGCAGCTGACAGAGGAAGAGAAGAGGAGCAAAGGCAGCAGGTGAGTGGAACAGCCCAACTGCTTACCTCTGCGCAGGGGTGGCGTAGCTGCTGTCGTATGCCTCATAGCTGGAGTCCTCATAGTCAGCCCCATAGCCATCATCATAGCCCTGGGGGAACAACAGCACAGCTCAGAGACACACCAGAGCCAGAAGCATGGGGCAAGGGCAGCAACACACAACCACAGAGAGCATGGGCTGAAAGGGACCCTCCAAACTCATCCTGTCCAACCCCTTGCAGGCACAGGGACAACTTCAGCTGCTGCTGCACAGGGACACAGCAGGTCTGACCTTGAACATCTGCAGGACTGGGACTCCACCACCTCCCTGGGCAGCCTGTGCCAGTTTCTGACCAGCCTCCCTCTGCAGAGCTTCCTCCTGCTGCCCGACCTAACTCTGCTCTGCTCCTCTTCCAAACCATTGCCCTCAGTCTGTTCCCGCAGGCCCTTCTGCACAGTCACTCCCCAGCCTGCCTAGAGATGCAGTCTGGAGAAGAGAAGGCTCAGAGCAGCCTGCCAGTACCTGAAGGGGCCTCCAGGAGAGCTGGGGAGGGACTTTGGACAAGGGCTGGGAGTGACAGGGCATGGGACAATAGCTTTGAGCTGGGAGAGGAGAGAATAGGAGTGGAGATGAGGAAGAAATTTCTGACAGTGAGGGTAAGGAGAGACTGGCACAGGTTGCCCAGGAAGGCTGTGGATGTGCCCTCCCTGGAGGTGTTCAAGGCCAGGGTGGATGAGGCTTTGAGCAACCTGTGCTGGTGGGAGGTGTCCCTGCCCTTGGCAGGGGTTGGCACTGGATGATCCTTAAGGTCTCTTCCAACCCAGCCCATTCCATGACACTATGACAATACCAATTTGACATTGATCACACTCAGATGCTCACCAGGCCTTGATCAGAAAGTGAAGATAGGAAACATCTCAGCAGAGCTAACATCAGCCCTGGGAGCCCTCAGCCCAGAGGCACACATGCACTGGCACAGAAAGTTCCAGACAGGGAAGAGGAAGGGGTAGAAGGAAAAAGAGTCAGAACCTGAGGGAAGGCTCAGAGTCTGCTACCTGAGAAGTTGTTCAGCATCACTTTGCACCCTCAAGATTCTACTGAGAAAGGTTTATTGAAGCTTTCTGGAGCTACCCAAGGCCTTTCCACGTCTCAGATGTAGACACAAAGATGAGGAATGCAAACAAAATCAGCACTGTCAGTGACCAGGAGGTATCATCCAGCACAGTTGCATCTCCTCAGCCAGGAGTCCCCTCCTGAGCGCTCAAGCCCCTCTGCAAACATCACAGCCCATGCTTAGAGCCACCAAATCCCTTCTGCTCCGGGCTGCTCACACAGCAGGGAAAGTGGGGGGGACTGGGCTGTAGGAAAGCAGGAAGGGACAATGCTGCACTTCTGCTGAGCCTGCCAGCTCCCAGCGTTTGCTGTGTGCCCTGCACTGCAGGGGGAGATGCAGAGCAGTGAGCTGGAGGAGAGGGGTCAGAATCACAGAATAGGTTGAGTTGGAAGGGACCTCCAAGACCATCCAGTACCAGTCCCTGCCATGGGCAGGGACACCTCCCACCAGCACAGGTTGCTCCAGGCCTCATCCAGTCTGGCCTTGAACACCTCCAGGGAGGGGACATCCACAGCCTGTCTGGGCAGCCTGCTCCAGTGTCTCAGCACCCTCAGTGCCAGGAATTTCTCTCTAACTTTCTCTCTCTCTGTCTCCCAAGCACTGTTCCAGCCACTGAATCTAAGTCAGCTTCCAAGCAGGACTTTTCCAGGTTAAGAGGACATCAAATCAAATTTCTTCAGCTCCCTAATTGCTTCCTAAAAACTCATTAGGACCTGTCCTGCCAGGGGATTATTCAGAATCATTCCTCTTGGAAGGTCCCTACCCTGCAGAGTTCCTGCTCACAGCCAGCCATAGGAGGCTTCTCTTTTTAATTACCACCCTGTGTGGTGAGCAAGGCCAGGAAAAGCTTGAAATTCTACCTGAGAATGAGGATCAGGAGGTTTGGGAGAGGAGACGAAGGCAACAACCTGAGCCTGCAGGGAGCAGAACTCTGCAGGATTTAAGTTTGTGAAGTGCAATCCCAGAGTCATTTCTGGAACACCTCCAGGGATAGGGACTCCACCACTTGCCCAGGCAGCCTGTGCTGGTCCCTGACCACTCCTGCAGCTCTCTTCTCCAGACCCTGCCCCAGCTTTGTGCCCTTCCCTGGACCTGCTCCAGCCCCTCAGTGTCCTTCTGGCAGTGAGGGTCCAGAACTGCACCCAGCACTCAAGCTGTGGCCTCAGCAGTGCCCAGCCCAGGGGCACAATCCCTGCCCTGCTCCTGCTGCCCACACCAGTGCTGATCTAATCCAGGCTGCTTCTGCCCTTTTTGGCCACCTAGGCACCCCCTGGCTCATCTGCACCCCAGGTGCTTGTCTGTCAATGACTGTCTTCTAATGTCTGTACCCTCTCTTCCTGTGGGTAGTCTTCCGAAATTCCTCTGAGCACCCAAGACCAGTTGTAGAATCAGACTTGTTCTGGTTGGAGAAGGCCTCTAGGATGCTGGAGAAGCCAGTGAAGGGGTGAGGCGTGCCCATGCCGCTGCCTCGCCAGCCCTCTGCTCTGGATGCCCCTCCCTTGGCTGGGTTGCCACTCTCACTGGTGGCTCTCAACAGATCCCCTGCAGCAAAGAGACTTCGCTGTGCTTGAGGAACTGTTAGACATTTGCTCACAAAGGAACCTCCTGGGGACAGGGTAATTCCAGAGTGACCCAAGCTTGGGAATGCTGATCTGAGCAGAAAGGTGTTGCAAGGGCAGCTGCCACTGGCAGTGCTGAGCCAACAGCTGCAGAGGGGGTTGCAGGACATGGTTTAAACCTCAGAACTGAACCTGCTGCAGCCACTCCACAGACTTTCTGGAGCTCACTTTCAGCTCAGCTTTCCAATGACTGAATGCAGCAGAGCAAAGGAAAAAATTGCAGAAATGGACTTGATTATTAATAGATTGGTTTAGGTTGGAAGGGACCACCAAAATCATCCAGTTCCAACCCCTGCCAGGGGCAGGGCCACCTCCCACTAGCCCAGGCTGCTGAAAGCCTCACCCAGCATGGTCTGGAACGGCTCCAGTTCGAGAGCTGAGGAGCTGCAGGAGGGCAGCAGGAAAGTTTTGGTGTTCCAGCACCATGACTTGTAACACCCAACAGAGCCAAGGTGAGCTCAGCCAAGGCCCAGCTCACGGCTAAGTGTGCAGGGCTGTACTGGCCACGTGCCTGGCACACTGCTGAGCACACACACAGAGATTTGCAGGCCATGAGACAGAGCAATGGACTCCCTGTTTTCTCCCCAGGGATCTGATCCTCTAACCCTAAGAACCTGTGCACAGCAACCACGACCTCTAGCTCCAGCAGAGTCCTTGGAACCTCCACACTGCTCCCTCATGGCCCTCTGAGAGCCACCCAGCACAGCCTTCTCATCCCAGACCAAGCTGGGAGCAGGTCTGTGACCCCCAGCACACAGAATGCAGCTCTGCAGTGCCCCGAGCCACCTGAGGCTGCAGCGAGCACCAGAGAGGCAGCAGCAGAGACAGAGGGGCTGAGGGGCAGGAGGCTGCCATCTCAGGAGCTGCTGGTGCCCAGCACAGCTCAGAGGTCACTACCCAGGATGGTTACTTACGTAGTCCTCATAGGCCTCATGGGCGGGTGGCAGGGGAGGTCTGTAGCCTGGCACAGCTGCGGTGCCCCTTGCTCGGGGGGTAGGGACACCCCTGGCCACTGGTGGCACAGGGAGGGCTCCGCGGCTCACCGGTGCTCCTCTGGGTGCTTGGGCACCTCGGCCAGGTTGGGGGGGAGGGACTGCACCCCCACGGCCCCTGGGGAGAGCAAAGAGAGGTGTCAGAAAGGTCTGGGCTGGAAGAGCCCTCCAGGGCAATCAGCAGCCCCACAGGGTCCCTGGACACCCCAGGGCCATCAGCACAGCCCCACAGAGCCCCTGGACACCCCCAGGGCCATAAGCAGCCCCACAGGGCCCCTGGACACCCTCAAGGCCATCAGCACAGCCCCATAAGGCCCTCGGACACCCCCAGGGCCATCAGCACAGCCCCACAGGGCCCCTGGACACCCCCAGCCTCTCTCTGTGGAGGCTGCTGTGAGGCCTCCAAGGAGCTGCCTTCCCAGGCTGGACCCCTCCAGCACTCTCAGCCTCCCTCCATGGCAGAGGTCCCCACCCATCACTCCTCCAATAGGTCCTTCTCTTTTCTGTGCTGGGTGACACCAGAGCTGGACGCAGCCCTCCAGATGAGGTCTCCAGAGGTGGACTAGAGGGGGAGCATCACCTGCCTTGACCTTCTGGTCACCCTTCTGGCACAGGTGGCTCCTAGGCTGTGGGCACACACTGCCAGCTCAAGGCCAGCTTGTTATCCACAGGAGCCCAGGGCTTTGTCTGCAGGGCCACTCCCAGTGCCTTCATCCCTGTCTGTGCTGACACTGGTGACTGCCCAGCTGCAGCACCTCACACTTGGCCTCATTGGACCACCTCTGCCAAGGCTCCTTTGCAGGATACTGCTTCAGAACGGGAGCAGGACAGGGTTAGTCTGGACATCAGGAGGAAGTCCTGCACAGTGAGGGTGGTGGAACAGTGGCACAGGCTTCCCAGGGATGTGGTTGAGGCCCCATCCATGCAGACATTCAAGGTCAGGCTTGCTGTGTCCCTGGGCAGCCTGCTCTAGCAGGGGAGTTTGACAAGGGGAGCTTGGAGGGTCCCTCTTCCAACCCCGCCCAGGCTGTCAATCAGCTGCAGCCATGTGTGTCACTGTGCTGTAGCAGCTGTTGTTAGCAGAAGGGTTTGGGATTGTTTTAATATTCTCCTGGGATTTCTGACTGAAAAATGAGGAAAGCATCTGAGGTCCTGCATAGGTTCAGCTGATGCCACCAGCTGGGGGTGTGGGCAGTACTGCAATGGTTGTGCGTTAAATTGCATTTCAAAGGTGCCAACCTGGATGGTGATGCTCTGAGCATCATTACCCAGTTGAGCCCCTCAGGGGTCTAGGAGCAGAGCAGAGTGGTTGCTGATCCCAGGCAAACTAACGCCAACTGCACCAAAGCCAGCTCTGTGCTAACAAATTCCATGCAACAAGATCTGAAGGGAAGTCTGACAGACACCTTTGGGAGGAGAGGTGCTGAGTAGCCTCAGCCAGCCCAGCTCCAAAAGCAGCTCCTGTGCCAGCACAAAACAAGGAACCTCCACATCCTATTTCCTGCAAAATGCAGGGCACTTCTTAAGACCCAGCCTGAAATGGCCTCCATGGACACCTAGGAGGAGTTTGGTAACTCAGATTCATGGAATGGGCTGGGCTGGAAGGGAACTCAAAGGTCATCCAGTGCCAGCCCCTGCCATGGGCAGGGACACCTCCCACCA
>VWZE01012323.1:374444-401893 GCA_013396675.1 Eubucco bourcierii | reverse complement strand
CTCTGATCATCTTCATGCTCTCCTCTGGACTCTCTCCAGCAGCTCCAGGTCCTCCTTGTGCTGGGGGCACCAGAACTGGAGGCAGTGCTGCAGGTGAGGTCTCAAGAGAGGGGAGCAGAGAGGCTCAGAATCCCCTCCCTGTGGTCCAGGTCAGTTACCAGAGCAGCACCGTTCTGGTTCTTCTCTCATGGCATGCCTCTGGTGTATAACTAACTCCTTTTTAACTGCTTGCTTCCCTGTGCCCTGAAGTCCTCAGCAGGGCAGCCGAGCTCGGCACACCTGGCAGGAGCTGCAGGCAGCCCGCGGATGCCTCTGCCCCGCATGGCCCTGCCGCGGGCGGCGTCCTCGGAGCCGTTCAGGTAGGAGAGTTCCCGCAGCTGCTCCTGCCGGATCTCATCGTTGTAGTCCTGCAACACACAACAGGAGACCTGCTCAGCCTTGCTCCTTGGCTGGGACACAAAACCCAGTAATGGCAGGGGTGGTCCTGGGGCCAACTGCTCTGCACTGCCGCCAGCGTGCTGCAGAACCACAGGGTGCAGGGGACAGCTGCGGAGGACATCGTGCAATGGTATTGCTTGGAAGACACCTTTGGGACCCTCCAGCCCAACCATCCTTTGACTCTGCCAGGCTGAGGCTGAGCCATAGCCCTCAGCACCACAGCTCTGCCTCTGGGAAACACCTCCAGGGGCAGGGATTCAGCACTTTCGTGGGCAGCCTGTGCTACGGTGGCAGAACCCTTTCAGGTAAGAGGTTTCTTCTAATGTCCAACCTAACCCTGCCCTGGCACCATCCCAAGCCATTTCCTCTCCTCCTCTCAGGAGAGCTGCAGAGAGCAATGAGCTCTGCCCTCAGCCTCCTCTGCTCCACACTCAGCACTCCCAGCTCCCTCAGCTGCTACTCCCCAGCCCTGTGCTCCAGACCCTTCCCCAGCTTTGTACCCTTCTCTGGACCTGCTCCAGCATCTCAACATCCTTCTGGCAGTGAGGGCCCCAAACCTGGAGCCATCACTCCAGGTGTGGCCTGCCCAGTGCCCAGCAGATACTAAGCCCAGCTGGCAGCTGGGCTGTGCAGGCTGGGAGCGTCCCAGCTCTGGACACTGGCTTGGTCATGCAGTGCCCTCTGAAGCTGTGCTGTCCACAGAGAGCACCTTCACAGACACGTGGGCACCCCATCCTGCCACACTCTCTTCCCTGTGCTTTGATAGCAGAAGGGGAGCAGGAGATCTGGAGTCCTGTGGCAGTTTTGCATCCTGCCAGCTCCCACCAGCAGTCGGAGTGCTGCAGAGCTCCAGGATGTGCAGAGGTTCACTAAAGTTGGAGTGTGCCTGCTCTCCCCTCTGTTGGCATTCCATCTGCAGGGCTGTGTCCAGCTCTGGGGCCCCAGCACAGCAAAGACATGTGCCTGCTGGGGAGGGTCCAGAGGAGGTCACAGAGATGGTGGAGAACCTCTGCTATGGGGACAGGCTGGGAGAGTTGGGTGTGTTCAGCCTGGAGACCTTAGAGCTACCTGAAGGAGCTGCAGGAGAGCTGGGGAAGGGACTTTGGACAAGAGCTGGGAGTGACAGGATGAGGGACAATGGCTTTGAGCTGGGAAAGGGGAGACTGAGAATGCAGATGAGGAAGAAATTCCTGACAGTAGGAGTGGGGAGAGACTGGCACAGGCTGCCCAGGGAGGCTGTGGATGTCACCTCCCTGGAGGTGTTCAAGGCCAGGCTGGATGAGGCCTTGAGCAGCCTGTGGTGGTGGGAGATGTCCCTGTCCATGGCAGGGGTTGGCACTGGATGATCCTTAAGGTCTCTTCCAGCCCATTCCATGATTCCAGCAGGTAGGAGCTGGGTGAGGCAGTGCCACAGCTGGGCACACACCCAAGGTGGCTGCAGCTGCATCCCCAAACCTGACTCTGCCTCTCCAATGCAAACCCAAATGTCACTGCAGAGCAGGAGACTGATCTGTAGCTGAGCCCTTGCTGCAGCAAGCATCTCCTCCAAATCTCCACCACAGCAGTGGGAAGAGGCTCCAGTGCACCCACCATGGGTGATTGGTGCACATTGGCAGTGTTCTCAGGGGGACATGGAGGAGCTCAGTGCCAACAGCTGCTTTGAGCTGCCTAGGTCAGAGCCATGCTCCCTGAAGCCATGGTTGATACCTGGCCATGAGCTCCTGGTCACCTACAGCCAAAGCTATCTGCTAAGGTGGCTTTTTGCCTATGTGTGGATTGGTCTGCCTCTGTGACTGGAACACAGGTGCCAGGTGATAATGGGTTGTGACTGCCAGCCTGCAGGGCACACAGTGACAATGCTCCTGCCAGAAGCCCTCCTGGGTGACTCCAGCACTGCATTCCAAACACAGGCGTCTAGATGGCCATTTGCCCATGTAGGCTGGCAATTACTGAAGGCCACTGTGTGTGCAGACAGCTACCTGGCAGCCAGGAGCCCTCCAAACCCATCAGAAGATAAACATCACCCAGCTGAGCCTGGAAGAACTCAGCTTCTGTGGGCAGTCAGCAGCTAAGCAGACCCACAGACATGCACAGGGCTGGAAGGGACCCTCCAAGGTCACCCAGTCCAACCCCCTGCAGGCACAGGGACACCTCCAGCTGCAGCTGCACAGGGACACAGCAGGTCTGACCTTGGATATCTCCAGGATGGGGCCTAAACCACCTGGTGCAGGACACCTCCCACTAGCCCAGGTTGCGCAGCCTGTGCCAGTCTCTGCCCAGCCTCCCTCTGCAGAGCTTCCTCCTGCTGCCCAACCTAATTCTGCTCTGCTCCACTTCCAAAACATTCCCCTCGGCCTGTCCCCACAGCCCCTTCTGCACAGTCCCTCCCCAGCCTGCCTGCAGCTCCCCTGCAGATATTGAAAGGCTCCCTGGAGCCTTGTCTCTAGGCTGAACTGCCTCAGCTCTGGCACCACAGCTGGGCACAGCTGCAGGTGAGGTCTCCCCAAAGCAGAGGGGCAGGATCCCCTCTCTACATCTCTGGCCACACTGCAGTGGATGCAGCTCAGGCAGCTTTCACCTGCCCAGGGCCTGTCTGAAAAACAAACCTCAGCTGTGTGAGGACCCTCTGGAGACAGAGCACAGCAAGCAGCAGCCACCTGAAGGCTGCAGGCAGTCTGAGTCTCAGCTTCAAAATGCCCATTGGCAGAAGACAAGCAAACAGCAGCTGGAGACATGTCCTGGTGCCTGTGGGGGCAGCTGACAGCTGGGGGTTTGTCAGAGTGCCACAGAGCAGCAAACCCAGTGTGGCAGCAGGGCGGGGTGGGGAGGGCACTCACTGACTCCTCAAGGGCTGAAGAGAGGCTCCCAGCCTCAGAGTGCAAACTGTGAGACTGAGACTTCTGAACACTTCAGTCTCTACAGGAACAAAGCAAAATAAGCTTCACCTAACTGCACAATGGATCTAACAGAGCCATGAGGCTGGCTGAGCTGGAAAAGCCCTCTGAGACCTTCCAGCTCAGCCACCAACCCAGCCCCACCATGGCTACTAAGCCAAGTCACCAAGTGCCATGGGCACACCTTTCCGCAACACCTCCAGGGATGCAGACTCCACCACCTCTCTGGGCAACCTGTGCCAGTCCCTGACCACTCTGGCACCAAAGACATTTTTCCTCCTCTCCAGCCTAACCCTCCCCTGGCACCATTCCAGGCCATTTCCTCTCCTCTCCCCTGAGAGCAGGCAGCAGAGCTCAACCTCAGCTCCCTGCAGCCTCCTCTCAGGGAGCTGCAGAGAGCAATGAAGTTATCTGTGCACTGCTGGAGCTGTCCCAGCAGCTGACAAAACTCCTTTCTCCTGGCAAGCCCCAGCACTGCTCAGGAAGGCTGCCACAGTGTGGGACTGAGGAGGGATTGCTGTTAGTATGGCAGAGGCACAGCACAGCCACAGCCTGCAGCCCTGCAGTGCTCTTCCTTTGCTTACTGCAGTACCTGAAGAAATGCACTCAGCTGAAGCCAGCCTGACCCACAGTCTTCTTCAGTCTACCTCCAAGGATGGTGGAACACTCAGCCCCAGGAGGCACTGGCAGAGGCTGCCCAGGGAGGTGGTGGAGTCCTCATCCCTGGAGGTGTTGCAGAAAGGTGTGGCCATGGCACGTGGGGCCATGGCTTAGTGGTTGTGGTGGGGTTGAGCTGATGGCTGGGCTGGATGGTCTGAAATATCTTTTCCAACCCAGGCAAGTCTCTGGCTCTAGGCAGCAGCACCATGTCCTGCCTGTCAAGAAGATTTTTCTGGCTGGGGCTGCAGTAGAGGCTGAAGATGGGTAGGAAAATCAATGTCATTCGTCATGGAAAACAGAAAGAAGATGAGAGGGAAGTAAAAAGGAGGGCAAAGAGAGGCCTGGCTGCAGTGACTGCTCCCAGCAAAGAGCAGCCTGGAGAGGCACCCAACAGCAGCTGTCAAAGTGCCCTTCAGAGGCTCCATCAGCCTGTGCCGGTCCCACCAATCCCTGCCCACAGCACCAAAGCAACTCCAGAGCCCTAAGTTCAGATTTACAGTGGAAATGAACCATTTCCAGGCTTCTTCCCTGGAAAGCTGCATCTCAGGCTGTAAGCTGACTGATGCAGAGGCAGTCCTGGATTTCCTCCAGTCCCATCGAAAGGCTCCTAGGCAATCCAGAGCAGAAAGAGCTTTAGGAGCTGCTTGGACTCCATCTCCTCCTGCTCTGATGGTGGGAATGCTGCGGCTGCTCCCCTCCTGGCACTGCAGCCATCTCCACTGCTTTGTGCTGGACAGCTCCAACCTGCTCAGCCAACTCGGCAGGCCAGGAGGAATCTGTATTGGCACAGAACCAGGGACTCTGAGATCCTGTCCATGGCTTAGGACTGAGACATCAAGAGGCTGCTTCTGGGGTACTGCCTCCACATGGGGCTCCTCACGCTGACTGTGGCTCAGCATGGTCATAGTCAGACTGACAGGAAAAAAGGTGCTAACAACAAAAAAATGTTCCTTTAAAGATGAAACAGCCTGAGCTGTTGAACCATGGAATCACAGGACAGGTTGGGTTGGGAGGCACCTTGGAGACCATTTAGTTCCAAATCCCTGCCGAGGGTGGGGACACCAACTAGCCCAGGTTGCTCAAGGCCTTACGCAACCTGGTCTGCAACAACCCCAGGCAGGAGGTAGCCACAGCCTCCCTGGGCAGCCTGTGCCAGGCTCTCACCACCCTCACACTGCACAACTTCTTCCTCATCTCCACTCTCACCCTGCTCTGCCTCAGCTCCAAACCATTCCCCCTTGGCCTGTCTCCAGATACCTGCAGCCTTACTGCAGGCTCCCTTCAGACACTGGCAGGACTCTGAGGTCCCCCTGGAGCCTCCTCTTCTCCAGGCTGAACAACACCAGAGGTGCTCCACTGGAAGACCTCGCAGGAGGTGGTGGTGACAGCTGTGTCCTGCTTGGTGTCTCACTATGCAGGGCAAGCGACAGAAGCACAGCACAACTCTCTTCGATTTTCCTCTGAGCTTGGTGAAGGTGACACAGCTTCAAAGGAGGCAACCCAACAGCAGCCAGAGAGGAACCCCATGGGGACTTACAGGAACCAGGAATTTCTTGATCTCCTCCAGGGCGTGGCTCATCCTGGAGTAGGCCTCCCCGGGCGGAGCGAAGACCTCAATCAGCACATGCAGCTCGTCGCTCAGGTGGGCATATTTGGCTTCCCCACTCTTCCTCAGCTCCTCCTCCTAGGGAAAAAACTGGGCTTGGGCTCTGCTCACGACTGCAAACCTCCCAATTTGGCTCTGACTGGGCAATTAGAAGATGACAACAGGAGAGGGCACAGGCAAGGCTGCTGCACCCCTGGAGAAATGAAAGTCCAGCAGCAGCCACTTAGAGATGTGCAAATCAATCTGGAGTGTCTGAAGGACAGACCCAGACCATTGTCGTCTCCAGCAGGTTTCCATCAGCACAGGGAGAACAGGGTAAAGACTCCAGGAGTGAACACCAAGAGATGAAACCCTATCATGGAAGAGCTGCACCCAGCTCTGAACCTCAGCTGCTCACCAAATGCAGGGATCCATCAAACTGTTTGGGAACAGCTCAATGAATGCTGCTGGTAACTGAAGTTCACAGAGTCACAGAGTGGGTTGGCTTGGAAGGGATCCTGGAGCCCATCCAGTGCCAACTCCTTGCCATGGGCAGGGACACCTCCCACCAGCCCAGGTTGCTCCAGGCCTCATCCAGCCTGGCCTTGAACACTTCCTGGGAAGGGACAGCCACAGCCTCCCTGGGCAGCCTGTGCCAGTGTCTCAGCACCCTCGGTGCCAGGGATTTCTGTCTAATTTTCTCTCTCTCTGTCTCACAAGCATTGTTCCAGCCACTGGACTGTTCCAGTCTGGCCTTGAACACCTTCAGGGAGGGGACATCCACATGAGCAACCTGTGCCAGTGTCTCCCCCCCCTCACTGACAAGAATTTTGTCCTCATCTCCAGTCTCAATCTCCCCTCCTCCAGCTCAAAACTATTCCCCTCATCCTAGCACAAGTGGAATGAGTGCCAGGCTGCACATGTTCGAGTTGATAGACTCACTGAATTGTTTGGCTTGGAAAAGCCCTCCAAGAGCATCCAGCCCAACCAGAAACCCAACCCCATCATGGCCACTAAACCCTGTTACCAAGTGCCATGGCCACACCTGCCTGGAGCCCCTCCAGGGATGGGAACTCCACCATCTCCCTGAGCAGCCTTTGCCAGTCCCTGACAACTCTTGCTCCAATGAGCCATGCAGGATGCAAGAGCATAACCTGAGCTGGTGCTGGCTTAGGGCACCTTGTCTTCTGCCTGCTGGTAGAAGGTGGTCAGTTGTGTGTGGTGGAAGGGAAACCTCCATGCCAGCAGCTTTCTCAGCTGCCCAGGAACATCACTTGCCCCCAGTGCTCAACCCATCACTCAAGCACTGAGCACAGCTTCCCCAACAGGGAACAGCATCAGCAGAGTTCTTCACTCAGCTCCCAGATTTCTGTCCCACTGCAGATGGCCAATGGCAAAGATTTGCCCTGGCTGCTGTAGAGTGGGAGCAGCTCCAGCAGCTGAGCCATGGAGAAGAACAGCCTGGGAAGAGAGGTTTGTCCAGCAGAAGTTCCTCTCTCATCAGCCCCTCGCTGCTAGTACTCAGCTGGACAAAGTGCTGAGGTTTCTCCTGCAGGGTTTGTTGCATGCTGCAGCTCCCTGCCTGAGCCCCTCTGACCCAGGTGTGAGGCAGACCAGTCCTGTGGAGCACACTGCCAGAAGACAGCTGACATAGATGTGCTTGGCCAGAGCTGCAGAGAGCCCTGATGGTGGACGGCATCGTATTCACTGCACTTCATCATGGGGTGGCTTGGGTTGGGAGGCACCTTCAAGATAATTCAGTTCCAACTCCCTGCCACAGGCAGGGACATCTCCCACTACCCCAAAAAGATATACCAAACCCAGGAGGTCACTGAGCCCCCATGGAGCTATTCCAAACCCAGGAGATCACTTAGCTCTGGTGGAGCTATTCCAAACCCAGGAGATCACTTAGCTCTGGTGGGGCTATTCCAAACCCAGGAGATCACTTAGCTCTGGTGGGGCTATTCCAAACCCAGGAGATCACTTAGCTCTGGTGGAGCTATTCCAAACCCAGGAGATCACTTAGCTCTGGTGGAGCTATTCCAAACCCAGGAGAACACTGAGCCCTGATGGAGCTATTCCAAATCCAATCATATCAAGCTCAGCTATCCAAACCCCACTCTCCACCCTTTCATGCTAGGGACTCCAGTGAGGACTCCAAAGAGCTGCTGCTGCCACTCTGCTTTTTTAATTATCTCCTTTAATTGCCTGCTCTGTGATTTCCCTCACTGCAGGGCTGTCCCTGGTGTGGCAGCCCAGAATTCCTGCCAATGGGAACCCATTAGATGATATTAAAAGGTATTCATCATGCTGCTCAAGGTGACACCAGGCATGGAGAGCTGAGTTACCATCACTGCTGCAGAGAATCCAGGGTAGCTCCTCCCACATTTATCCTTCTGTAACACAGCAAGGATGTCATCATCAACCAAAGTTCAGCAAACCTGCTCTTTAGGGAGCCCCAAGTAGACCAATAAAATCAGGAGGAACATCATCATGAACCAAAGCTCAGGAAGATCAGAGCTGGTCCTTATGAAGTCACATGAACATAGACAAAATAAGGGAGAACATCACCATAAACCAAAGCTCCACAAGAGCAGAGCTGCTCTTTAGGAAGCCCCATGGAGATGACTAAAATCCAGAAGAACATCATCACACCCCAAAGCTCAACCAGGTCTTTAGGATGCCTTATGTACATAAAGCCAGGAAGAACATCACCACGGAGCAGAGCTCAGCCCCGTGCAGCTCAATAACATACTTGGGATCAGAAATCCCTGCAGCCAAAGGGTAAAGATGGAACAAAGGATCAGTGAGAAGCACCCCAGCCTGCTGTAAGCCCTGGAGCTCCATCACTCAAGTCCCTTTTCTCTTTCTCCCTGTCTCACTCCCACCTCTAAGCCTTCTTGAGTTGGTTCTGTTCCAGAGGAGCTCCTGCCTGCTCCAAGCTTTCTTGGTAAGGCGACAGCAGAGTCCTGCCAAGGACTCAGTAGCTCAACAGCAGCAATCACCGCATGGTTCTGTGGCCAGGGAAACCCGAGGGACCCAAAATCAAGAAGACCTTGGCACAGACCTGGAGGGCAGACTCAGACTCTTGGCTGTCAAACTGGCACCACTACAGACAGAGAGAGATGACAGTGGAGACCCTTGGCAGATTCTTTTTGATGCACACCACATGTGGCCACAGCTGGGCTGCTCTTCTGGGAGAGGCAGAAAAGCTCAGCAGAGTCCACAGCAACTGCAAACTGTCCTCAGGTCAAGAGTTTCCTACATCAGAGATCACAGAACAGGTTGGGTTGTGAAGTCCCTTTGGGATCATCCAGTCCAACCATTCTCTAACTCTGCCAAGGCTCAGGCTAAGCCATGGCCCTCAGCATCACGTGGAAACACCTCCAGGGCACATTGCTGCCCACCAGCACGCCCAGCTACTTCTCCACTGAGCTGCTTCCCAGCAGCTCTCCCTTAAGCTGTCCTGGTACAGAAGGGTTTCCTCCCCAGGTGCAGGACCTGTCCCTGTTGAACCTCCTGTGGCTCCACTTCTCCCAGCTCTCCAGCCTGCACAAGCCACAAGCTCTCCAGGCTGCTCTTCCTCAGCAGAAGCAGCTGTCTGACAGAACAAACCCAGCTTTAATCTGGTTTCCCTTTAGGTGAAATGCAGCAATTGTGGAGGCCTCCAGCTCCACAGGAAGGTTTGAGTAGCAGGACAAAAGCTCTTCTGAAGCACTTGATGGAACAAAGCAGCCCTGCAGTCAGAGAATATTCTGAGCCCATTCCCTGGGTCATGAATGAGCAGAGAGGAAACCCAGGTGTGAGAGCTGAGGCACAACCAGAAGGCAGACACAGTACCTTGACTTTGTCCCTCATGGATCCTTTCCCCAGGATGGACATTTTGGCACCTGTTTCTTCTTGTAACCTCTTCAAGGAGTTTCCTCTTGGTCCAAGCAATTTCCCAACAAAATTGAACTGGAAAGCAGAGAACAGAAGTGTTTTAGTGAGGGAGGCTGTGGGAAACCTGCAGAAGTCTTTATAAATGAGCTGCTCTGCTGAGACTCCACCTCAAACACTGTCTCCAAGTCATTGTGCCCAGCAGGAGAACACAGAGCTGTGAAGTGAGGCCAGAGGAGGCCACAAAGATGCTGCCAGGGCTGGAGCAGCTCTGCTGTGAGCACAGGCTGAGGGAGCTGGGGGGGTGCAACCTGCAGAGGAGAAGGCTCCAGGGGGAGCTCAGAGCTGCTGCCAGTGCCTGAAGGGAGCCTGCAGGAAGGCTGCAGAGGGACTTGTGCTGAGGGGGTCTGAGGCAGGCCCAGGGGCAATGGTTTGGAGCTGAGGCAGAGCAGGGTGAGAGTGGAGCTGAGGTAGAAGTTGTGCAGTGTGAGGGTGGTGAGAGCCTGGCACAGGCTGCCCAGGGAAGCTGCATGATGCCTTGAGCAACCAGAGCTAGCAGGAGGTGTCGCTGCCCATGGCAGAGGGCTGAATGAGATGCTCTCTGAGGTCCCTTTCAACCCAACCCATCCCAAGTACCCATGAGTGATCTGTTGTCCTGTTGCAGCACAAGCTCCAGTTCTCACCAGATCACAAACTCCATTTACCAATGGCGAGGGTCTGGACTCCCCCAGGACATCCCCATCCCAGTGCTGCTCCCAGCATCAAGATTCAGACCTCAGCCTGGGTGTGGTGATGGACACAGATGCAGGGTTACAGCCAGAGGAGGATTTGTGTCCCTCCTGCAGCAGCCCAGCTCTATCCCTGCTACAGCTGAGCAGCTCCTGGTTTACAAACACAGCTTTAATGAGGCTTCACAAGCAGCAACAGGGAGAAGTCTTGGTGTCAGTGGCTGCTGCTGTCTGCCACACAAATCAGTGCAGGGCAGCAGAGCTCCATAAATAAAGCCTGGGACAGACAAATGTTTGCAGCTGGAAGATTAAGCAGCACAATGCTGACAGCAGGAATTAATTTTGTCTAGAAACACAGAACAGAATCAGCCTGGGCTGGGCAGATGGAAGGGGATTGTTCTTCCTTGCTCTGCTCACCTCTGCTGTCAGCCCCTCGGTGGCAGACAAAGTGTCTGTCCGTGCTGAGGGCTCCTGATCACACAATAACTTCTCTTGGAGAAAAAAAAGTCCTTCCAAATTCAGTCCTGGGCTAGAGAACATTCACAGAATGGTGGGGGACGGAAGGGACCTCCAGAGATCACCCAGTCCAGTCTACCACTGCCAGAGCAGGGCGCTCAGGGCAGGGCAACAGGAACACCTCCAGCTGGGGCTGAAAGTCTGCAGAGGAGACTCCAGAGCCTCCCTGGGCAGCCTGCTTCAGGGCTCTGCACCCACACACACAAGAAGTTTCTCCTCAGGTCGGGTTGGAACCTCTGGACATTATCCACTCCTGAACAATGCCTTCCTGACTGAGACCTGCCTGCAGAGCAGATTTCGTCTGCTCCATTTCTATGGCTTGTGAACTTTGAGTAGCTGTAGAAGAGCTGATCACACAGACTCCTCTCTTTGGCTTTGTCCTTCTTAAACATGTTATCACAGAGTTTGTGCAACTGATGCTGATGGACTCAGCCTTGTAGCTAAGCCATGGCCCTCAGCACCACAGTTCTTGCCTTTGGGAAACACTTGGAGGGATGAGGATTCAGCCACCTCCCTGGGCAGCCTGTGCCAGGCTGGGTAGAATCCTTTCAGGCAAGAAGCTTCTTCTAATGTCCAACCTAACCCTGTCCTAGTGCAACCTGAGTCTGTTTCCTCTCATTCTCTCCCTTGTCACTACTGACAAGTGCCCAAGCCAGCTGCCTGCAGCCTCCTCTCAGGGAGCTGCAGAGAGCAATGAGCTCTGCCCTCAGCCTCCTCTGCTCCACACTCAGCACCCCCAGCTCCCTCAGCTGCCCCTCCCCAGCCCTGCTCTCCAGACCCTTCCCCAGCTTTGTGCCCTTCTCTGGACCTGCTCCAGCCCCTCAGTGCCCTTCTGGCAGTGAGGGCCCAGAACTGCACCCAGCACTCAAGCTGTGCCCTCCCCAGTGCCCAGCCCAGGGGCACAATCCCTGCCCTGCTCCTGCTGCCCACAGCAGTGCTGATCCAGCCCAGGCTGCTGGTGCCCTTCTTGGCCACCTGGGCACCCCCTGGCTCATCTCCAGCTGCTGTCATCTAGCACCCCTAGGTCCTTCTCTGATGGGCACTTTCCAGCCACTCTGTCCCCAGCCTGGGGAGGCTTGAAGGGTCCTTTCCAACCCACCCTGCTCTGTGATCTCCTCCACAGGGAAAGCCAAATGCTGCCCCTTTCCCCTGCTCTGCAGAACCAGAGGAGAGGGTTGCTCCTTCTTGCAGAGCCTGCGGCTCTCATCTCCTCATTGTGCCCTGAATTGTGACCCAGTGCCTGGCCATGGGAGAAAAAGGGCATCAAAATTCAATGTTCAGCGGGAAAATCCAGCTTGTGGAGAGCTGTGTGACAGGTGAACTTCTGGCTTGCCTCAGTGGGACTACCTCAGGAATGAATTCCATCTGAGCAGCAAAGTTGGAAAGACTGCTCTGAGAAATGAACTTTCCTAATCACTCCTTTTTCAGTCTGGAGAAGTGCTGGGAGTTCAGATTTGGGGAGAGCTTACAGAGGATGCTGCAGCAGTTCTGTGCCTGGTAGCCGGCATCTGAACCTGGCAGAAGTCCATGAAGCAGATGGTCAGCAGCTCCAGTCAAACCTCTGCCAGATACTAGTTTGCTCTTAAAGAGCAAAACCCCTCCCCTCCCTAGGATTTTTAGCAGCATTCTGCCCCAATCTGGTAACGAGTTGTGGTGCTGGAGTAGAGCAGTGGCAGTAAGCCTTGAAAGTCCAATAAATGGTCAGACCGCAAAGGGTTTGAATTCAAACTTCCTCAGCTCAGGACAATCTCAGCAGCTCCAGCAGTGTGGTTTCTGTCACCTGCCACCAAGCCACACCTTCTGTGTCCTGTGCTCTCTTTGGAGCCCTGGGCTCAGGTGGTCAAAGAGCAGCCAGACTCAGAGATTGCTTTGGGTTGGAAGGGACCCTCTAAGCTCAGCTTGTCCAACCCCTCTGCAGGCAGCAGGGACACCTTCAGCTGCAGCAGGCTGCTCAGCTGAACACCTCCAGGAGAAGGAGGCATCCACAGCCTCCCCGGGCAACCTGTGCCACTGCCTCCACACCCTCACTGGCAAGAACTCCTTCCTCATCTCCAGTCTCAGTCTGCCCTAAGCTGTTAGCACAGCACCATCAGTCTGAGGTCATAGACCCACAGACTCATTTTTATTGGGACAGCCCTTCAGGATCCTAGTCCAACCCTTCTCTAACTCAGCCAGGCTGGGGCTAAGCCATGGCCCTCGGCCCCACAGCTCTGCCTCAGGGAAACACCTCCAGGGGTGGGGATTCAGCATCTCCCTGGGCAGCCTCTGCCAGGCTGGCAGAACCTTTTCAGGCAAGAAGCTTCTTTGGACATCTAACCTAAACTTGCCACTTGAGGCCATGACTGATGCCAGCCCATGTCTCTAAAGAGTGGGGATGCTCTCTGGGGCCTGCCTGTTAACAGAATACTGAAGAGGAGCCCTGCTCTTGAAGGGGGCAGTGCATGCTGAGTTCACAGTGGCCTGGGCCCAGGGTCTGAATCAAGGACAAGAGGGTTCTTGTGCCAGAACCCTCCTGCCCTTTCACCACCCTGCTGGCCGTGTCTGAAGTGCTCACCTTGGCTGCTTGGAAACAGGCAAAGGGAACAAGAAGGAACTGCTAAAACTGTGAGTTCAGCTCAGCTGAAGGACATGGTCCACAGTGGTGTTTTAACCATCCAGGGTGCAGAAGGCACCACCAAGCGCCCCAGTGAAGAGCTTTACACAGGTATGGAGAGAGACTGAGCCTACAGCACTGAAAAGCACAACCAACCTGTGGCTAATTGGGCTCCTTCCTCCTGCAGGCAGCAGCTCCCTGATCAGAGCAATAAACACCATCTGCTGCTCCTGGTTAGCTTGCAGCCACCCACCAGTGCTTCCACAACCAGAGGAGTTTGTGATGCAGAAGCAAGAGCTGAAGGAATCTTCCAAGCTGCTGCAGGAAAAGGCCTGAAATGGTGCTGAGGGAGGTGAGATTGGACACAAGGAAGAATTTCTTTGCTGCAAGAGTGGTCAGAGAAGAAAAAAAAAAAAAAAAGGACTGGGACATGCTGCCTTGGGTGCCAGCCTGCTGGCTGCAGGGCACAAGCAGAGGGAAACAGTTGCAGCAAACACTGCTCTGTCATGTTCTTGAGCAGCCTACATGAGGTGATGCTGCCCCATGTCTCAGCTGCCCTAGTAGTGCTTGGAGGGGACCCCAGAGCTCATCCCCTCCAACCTCCCCACCATGCCCAGGGACACCTCTCAACCAGACTCAGCTGCTCAAGGACTCACCCAGCCTGGCCTTGAGCACCCCCAGGCAGGAGGCAGCCACAGCCACCCTGGGCAGCCTGTGCCAGGCTCTCACCACCCTCACACTCAACTTCTTCCTCAGCTCCACTCTCACCCTGCTCTGCCTCAGCTCCAAACCATTGCCCCTTGGCCTGGCTCAGATCCCCTCAGCACAAGTCCCTCTGCAGCCTTCCTGCAAGATCCCTTCAGGTACTGGCAGCAGCTCTGAGCTCCCCCTGGAGCCTTCTCCTCTGCAGGCTGCACCCCCCCAGCTCCCTCAGCCTGTTTGTGGCCTCCTCTGGACTCTCTCTAACAGCTCCAAGAGATCTTCATTGCTGGCTCTGACAAGAGTTGCCTCCTGTGGGCCTCCCAAGAAATCTGTCCAAACTCCAGACACACTAGAGGCAGCAATTTTCACCCCCTGCCAAGGAACAAAAATAGAAATGCTGCACAGAACTTTTGAAGGCCACAGAGAGGTCATCTGCAGCTTCGGAGAAGGAGAAGCATGGGAGCAGAGCTGCAATCCCAAGCTGGCACTGGCCTAGGGAGGTCATGGATGTCCCCTCCCTGTAGGTGCTCAAGGCCAGGATGGATGAGGCCTCGAGCAGCCTGTGCTGGTGGAGGTGTCCCTGCCCCGGCAGGGGTTGGCACTGGATGAGCTTTGAGGTCATTCCAACCATCCTGCGAATCTATGTACGAAATAATGCTGTTGGGAGCACGGACTGAGACCCCCTTTGAACGGAGGGCAGCTCTGGGCCTCAAATGCCAGAACTGAGACCCCCTTTGAACGGAGGGCAGCTCTGGGCCTCAAATGCCAGAACTGAGACCCACTTGGAACTGAGGGCAGCTCTAGGACTCAAATGCCAGAACTGAGACCCACTTGGAACTGAGGGCAGCTCTAGGACTCAAATGCCAGAACTGAGACCCACTTGGAACTGAGGGCAGCTCTAGGACTCAAATGCCAGAACTGAGACCCCCTTTGAACGGAGGGCAGCTCTGGGCCTCAAATGCCAGAACTGAGACCCACTTGGAACTGAGGGCAGCTCTAGGACTCAAATGCCAGAATCAGGATAAAGCTCTTCAGAAATCTGAGTTCCAAGGAGCACAACCAAAGTGGTATCAGCAATCAGTCTGAAGGGAGAGGTCAACTAACCAAATCTATCCAAGCAAGCAGGGGGAGAAGGTTGAGGAACAGCCTGGAGAGAGCCTGCACACACTGACATCAAGCCCTCTGCAGCGGGAGGGATCCAGGCAGAGCCAGCTGCTGGAGCCAGCCCTGTTGAGCCTGGGGAAGGAGGAGGGCAGCAAGGTGAGGCCAGACACAAGCTGCTGCTGCTCTCCCTCGGCAGCCTCCCGGGAGGAGGCGGTGGCAGGGGCGTGCGGGACCAGGAGGGCAGACAAAGCTCTGAGGACTTCCAAGCAGGTGACCGGGGATAAGAACAGGCAAATGGATGAGCAGGGAAAATCCACTGAGAGGTGATGCCAGAGAGGGCTTTCTGAAAGGAAATCAGTCCTAGCAGGCTGACAGTGGTCTCCACAGAGCAGACCCTGAGGAGAAAGCTGACTCCTTATAGGAGCATTAGGGCTGGAAAAGAACTGCAGGATGATCATAGAATCATAGAATCATAGAATGGTAAGGTTGGAAGGGACCTCAAGGATCATCTAGTTCCAACCCCCTGCCATAGGCAGGGACACCTCCCACTAGTACAGCTCACTCAGGGCCTCATCCAATCTGGCCTTGAACACATCCAGGGAGGGAGCATCCACAACCTCCCTGGGCAACCTGTTCCAGTGCCTCACCACCCTCACTGTAAAGAACTTCCTCCTACCAGCCGGTCTAAATCTCCCCTCTGCCAGTTCAAACCCATTGCCCCTTGTCCTGTCATTGCAGGACCTTGTAAATAATCCTTCCCCAGCCTTCCTGTAGGCCCCCTTCAGATACTGGAAGGCTACTATCAGGTCCCCTCGAAGCCTTCTCTTCTCCAGGCTGAAGAGACCCAACTCCCTCAGCCTGTCCTCACAGCAGAGCTGCTCCAGCCCTCTGATCATCTTTGTGGCCCTCCTCTGGACCCGCTCCAACACTTCCATGTCCTTCCTGTGCTGAGGGTTCCAGAACTGCACACAGTACTCCAGGTGGGGTCTGAGGAGAGCAGAGTAAAGTGGCAGAATCCCCTCCCTTGCTCTGCTGGCCACGCTTCTCTTGATGCAGCCTAGGACTCGGTTGGCTGTCTGGGCTGCATGTGCACACTGCAGACTCATGTTGAGCTTTTCATCAACCCAGACTCCAAGGTCCTTTTCCTCAGGGCTGCTCTCCAGCCTCAGGGCGAACCTTCTGCCCACGACCACCAGGTTGTGTCCAGAGGGCCACAGCTGCTCATTTGGTAAACACCTCCAGAAACGGTGCCTGCACCCTGAGGCAGGGGATGCTCCACAGACATGCATGTGGCACCAGCCTTTGGCAAAGACTCTTGATGGAACCATGCAGAGGCAGACCAGGACCCTGCTGCAGCAGCAGGGACACTTACAGAAGGTCACACAGGAACACAGTCAGGTGGGTGTGGAATGTCTGCTGCCCAGAGCTCCTGGAGTCTCCTGCTCTACAGACCTGGCTGTGTTGCTGTGTGCCCTGCTCTGGCAGGAGATTGGACTGGATGGTCCCCAGAGGCCCCTTCTGATCCCGAGGCTCTATGATTCTAATTTCTTGTGTTGCCTCAGACTGCAACGTCTCAGCTGAGCTGAAGCCATGGTGGTGCTTCCTGATCTCTTCAGGAATGATCAAAGGATAGTGGCATGGTCTGGCTTGGAAAATCCCTCTAAAACCATCCAGTCTAACCACCAACCCCACATCACCATGGCCACTAAACCACGACCCCAAGCATGACACACCCTTCTGGAACATCTCTGGGCATAGGGGCTCCACCACCTCCCTGGGTAGCCTCTGTCGGGACCTGCCCATCAGACCCAGCTCCCATCCAATCCCAAATGCAGACATTTGTTGGCTTTTCAATGAGGAAAATGAATTAAAGTCCCTCACTTTGCCTTCTGCCTTTGAAAAGAACCCAATTTATGTGCAGTAGGAGAGGGCAGGAGCAGAAATGTGTGGCCACAAAGGCTTAGCTGCACAGTCTCCATAATAACTGGATATTTTATCCAAAATAAATATTTAATTGATCCAGAATAAATATTTAATCTCTCCAAAATAAATATTTAATATTTCTTTTATCTTGACAGGATTTCCAGGCAGCTGCATGGCCTGGATGTGAGGCAGCTGGCAAACTGCTTAATAATTATTGTGGGGAGCACTGAAGAGCTGATTATTATCACCATAAAAGCAAGAAAATTGGTTTATAGCAAATTGTAAGATGAGCAATGAGTGAAAAATGACTCAGAGCTGTTCACAGACCAGGGTTTATGGCAAGGCTGAAGAAAATAAGACAAAAACATCATTTCTGTGCCACAGTTCCTCTCCATTTGCACAATTTGAGACTTTTGGGAGAAAAATCTCTGCCATTAAAGGGAATTAATGGTAGACTGAACTCGCCCAGCTGCTCCTGCTTGCCATGGCAATGGCTGGGAAGTGCTGGGATGTCAATTGCTCAATGGCAGCTTTCAGGGTTGATCTTATACTTGGATCTCATACTAAAAGGGATTTTTACATCGAGATGCATGCAAAGAAATGTTTCATTAGCCCATCCAAAAGCTGTAATCCCAGAATGGCTCAGCTTGAAAAGGACCACAGAGCTCATCTCCTCCACCCTCCCCACCATGCCCAGGGACACCTCTCAACCAGACTCAGCTGCTCAGGGACTCACTCAGCCTGGCCTGGAACACCCCCAGGCAGGAGGCAGCCACAGCCTCCCTGGGCAGCCTGTGCCAGGCTCTCACCACCCTCACACTGTACAACTTCTTCCTCAGCTCCACTCTCACCCTGCTCTGCCTCAGCTCCAAACCATTGCCCCTGGGCCTGGCTCAGACCCCCTCAGCACAAGTCCCTCTGCAGCCTTCCTGCAGGATCCCTTCAGGTACTGGCAGCAGCTCTGAGCTCCCCCTGGAGCCTTCTCCTCTGCAGGCTGCACCCCCCCAGCTCCCTCAGCCTGTGCTCACAGCAGAGCTGCTCCAGCCCTGGCAGCATCTTTGTGGCCTCCTCTGGCCTCGCTCCATAGCTCTGTGTGCTCCTGCTGGGGACAGCAGAGCTGGAGGCAGGACTGGAGGTGAGGTCTGAGAAGAGCAGAGCCAAGGAACACAATCCCCTCTTGCCCTCTGCCCACACTGCTCTGGCTGCAGCCAGCACACAGCTCCCCTAGGGCTGCTTCAGCACCCAACACCCCGGAGGCTTATTCTTCTCAGCTCACTCTGCACCCAGTCTGCATTTGCGCCTCATTTGTTCGTCAGCAGAGCCCCCACTGAGCAGAGAGCCGGAGGAAATCCATGGGACAGCCTCTGCCGGCAGAACTGAGAGCAGTGTCTGAAAACAAAAGCTGCAAATCACCCACGAAGCACAAACAAACATTTTCGTTTCTGTAGAGATCTTCCCAGACTCTACAGAATGGTTTCTGGGAGCTTCAGTACCTGAAGGGGCTGCAGGAGAGCTGGGGAGGGACTTTTGACAAGGGCTGAGAGGGACAATGGCTTTGAGCTGGGAGAGAGGAGACAGAGTGGAGATGAGGAAGAAATTCCTGACAGTGAGGGTGGGGAGAGACCGGCACAGGCTGCCCAGGGAGGTTGTGGATGTCCTCTCCCTGGAGGTGTTCAGGGCCAGACTGGATGAGGCCTTGAGCAACCTGTGCTGGTGGGAGGTGTCCCTGCCCATGGCAGGGACAGGCACTGGATGATCTCTAAGGTCTCTTCCAGCCCAGCCCATTCCATGATCTCTAATTCCAGAAGATCTAACTCGTGCCTGGAGGCTCTGCCCTGTGTTGCTCCTTGATACAAGCAATGTGCAAATAGTTTTAACACAAACTCTTCCCCAGCAGCTTCATTAGGAACCTGTAAGCAGCACCTCTGCTGTTTCTTCCCTGGCACCCTGCTGGATGTCCCTGGGGTACCTGAAGGCTTCCCACCAGGTAGCAGCAAGCTGGCAGGATGAGGGATGGGTTGGTGGGCAGGGAATTTCCATCCCTCAGCTCATGCTATCACCACAGCTCACACAGCTCTAATGACTTCTCCGAAGCAAGGAGGTGAGAAATCTGCACCCAAAGGGACTAATCTCAACCTCTGCAGTGCTTCAGTGACCCAGATGGGATTGCAAGTGGCGGAAGTGCTTCTGCTGCCGTCAGAACACATGGGCATGGCTGGGAGCTCCTTTAGTTCCTCTCGATTGCAACATAACTCTGCGAGGGAACCCTGGTGAGGAGCCAGAGCAGGCAGGGTCTGAAGGACAGGGAAGGGAGCTCCAGCAGAGCACAGCAATTCGGGTTGGAGAAGCCCCCCCCAGAGCACCCAGCCCAGCCAGCAGCTCAGCCTCACCACAGCCACCAAGCCATGGCTCCAGGCGCCATGGCCACACCTTTCTGGAACACCTCCAGGCATGGGGACTCCACCACCTCCCTGGATACCCTATGTTATTAGCACTCATTTTCTTCTATCTGCAGAGGCATTTTGAGGTGGCAGCTCTGTAACACATCAAGCACACAAGTGAAGAAGTCACCCATCACTTAAAACCAGTCCTGGATTGATATCCAGGATTGCTGCAACCCAGGTACAGGACCTTGCCCTTGGCCTTATTGACCCTCACGAGGTTCAGCTCATCTCACCTCTCCAACCTTTCCAGGTCCCTCTGGATTCCAACTCCTTTCTTCAGCTGGGATAAAAGAAGATACCAAAGGAAGAGAACTGCTTTTGGAGCTCTTCCCTGCTCAGGGCTTACCACAGGATTTCATCTTTCGGCATTAGCAGCAGATACAGAAGGGACTAAGCCCAACTTGTTATTGATTGGTAGCAGAGCTGTAGCTTGAATATTGAAATATTTTTGCTGGCATATTAGAAATGAAACTAATGATCAGGAGGGGAAACAGAGATTAATAAGAAATTTACTCTGAAGTAGAAGTTAAATTGCATACAAATCAAGGAGGTTTTTTTCTTCTATCTTGAGTAGCTTAATTAGAGCTTGGCCTTTCAGCACTGAATCATTTTTATCCAAGCACCTTTTCAAGAGATTTTTCTGAGCCTTAAGCACTTTATGCAAATTTCCTGTGATCCTTTTCTCGGCAGCAGTGGCTGCAGAGGGCAGAGCTTTAGCAGGAGCAGCACTCACTGTTACCTTCCAGATTCAAACAGAGGACAGAACTGAAGGGGTCATGTCCCTGCGCCTCCTGCTACAGCATGGAGCAGAGACTGTGCCCTGTGATTTTGTTTGGATATGAAATGAAAATGGCTATGATTAAAAACGAGGTTTGAATCCCTGCCCCTAATTCATAAAATAGTGACATTTCAGTTAAAAGATACAAGTTCAAGATCCTTGAGGAGTTGAGCAACCTGGGCTGGGGGGACATGTCCCTGCCCAAGGCAGGGGGTTGGAACTGGATGATCTTTAGGGTTCCTTCCAACCCAGCCCATCCTATGAATCAGTGAGGGAACACTCCTTATTTAAAGAACTACCCTCCCAGCACCAGCTTCCATGCACTAATTATCTCAATTAACAGTCCTCTGCCTTCACTTGTCCAGCCTTCTCTGTGAACAACTCAGCTGGAGAACAGAAGCAGCACAACCTCTAGGTTTAGTTTGCTGTCAGCCTAAGTTCTCATATCCTTACAAGTATGAATCATAGAACGGAAGGAAGAAGCTCCACCAAGAAGCATCTTGGGGCCCTGGTGGGCAGCAAGTCCTGCACGGGCCAGCAATGTGGCCTTGTGGCCAGGAGGACCATGGGCATCCTGGGGGGCATCAGGAAAAGTGTGGCCAGCAGGGCTAGGGAGGTTCTGCTACCTCTGCTCTGCCCTGTTGGGACCACAGCTGCAATCCTGTGCCCAGTGCTGGGCTCCCCAGTTCAGCAGAGACAGAAACGTGCTGGGGAGAGCCCAACACAGCCTCCAGAACAGCTACAAAATGTACTGGAAGAAACCCAAAAGCTGCATCCACTCCACACCATTTCTGAAAGGCCCCAGGGCACAACTCCTACCAGAGAGCTGACCCCAGCAGACTGCCACAGCATTTCAGGGGTCTGGGGTACAACTTTGCATCAAGCAAGCATCAGGCTCTGCGTCCAATACCTTTGGGTATTGTTTGACAGGGATCAGGACCCTCTCTGACAGCTTGATGTTTTTGTTGCTGATAACATCCAGGTACTTCTTCTCTTCATCTTCCTTCTTGCCTTCAGAACCTTGAAACTTCTCTATTTCTGAAAAAACAACCAAAAACCAAACGGTGAGAGGGAGAGCAGCAAGGACAGGACAGGAGGTTTGCCCTCACACTGCTCTGCTGCTGCGGCAGCTGCCACTCCTCTGACAGGTGCTGCTGTCTCTGCGACAGGAGCTGCAGCTCCTGCTCCTGCTGCTGCCTGAGGGGCACGGCAGGGCCTGCTCTTCATCTGGCCACTCCCCAGGAGAATCTGGAGCCAGCTGATGGCTGTGGGAGCAGACAAGGCCTGGGGTTCTGTCAGCCTGGTAAAGACGGCACCGCCACCATGGCTTGGCTCAGACTGCAGCAGGCTGCAAGAGACCCTCCCAGGACACCTTGCCCAAAGCTCCTGCAGTCAGCAGGGTCACCTCCAGCCAGAGCAGTCTGCCCAGGGCAGCGGTGCCATGATGCACTTAAGGTGTCCGAGGCCACAACACAACATGACTCTGGCGAGCAGACCTGCCCAGGTTGCTATGGGACCCGACCCTGCCCACCCGGGTGGTGGGACCTGACCCTTGCCACCTCTGCCACCAGCAGCAGCAGCACTGAAGGGGCCTGCCAGGCTGGCCCCAGAGGCAGAGGCCCTGCGCCACACACTCCTGGCAGTGCCAGCCCGAAGGCTGCCAGTACCCAGAGCCTCCTGGCAGGGACCGTGGCACTGGTCAGGACAGGCTCTCAGGCAGTAGCCAAAGCAGGCCCCGGGACAGCTCCCCGAAGGCAGCAGAGCAGGACAATGACCACAAGGCCCCGAAGGGACACCTCAAGGAGCATCAGGCCCAGGTGGCAGCGAGCCTGGACCTGCCCCAGGCGATGCCAAGCCATGAGGAGCCAGCCCAAATTGAGGCCCAGCAGCCCTGGGCACCAGATGCAGCAGGGTGCCCGAGTGTCCCCCAGGCCAGGGTGAGCCATGGGAAGCCAGGGTTGGAGCGGGCACCTGCACAGAACTTCAGGATCATCCAGTGCCAACCCCTGCCAGGGGCAGGGACACCTCCCACCAGCACAGGCTGCTCAAGGCCTCATCCAGCCTGGTGTTGGACACCTCCAGGGAGAGGACATTCACAGCCTGTCTGGGTAGCCTGTGCCAGTGTCTCCCCACCTTCCCTGGCAAGAATTTCTTCCTCATCTGCAGGCTCAATCTCCCCTCTTGCAGCTTCAATTCAGGTTTCCTCCAGAAGTGGCTTTGGAGCCTCTTGCGCCTGTCTGGGGATCCATCCTGCCCCAGCTGTGATGTCAGCTGGGTCCTGGGAGCTGAACTCTGTGCAGTTCTCCCTTGCGAGCAGCTCAGACAGCACCACGCAGGCATTACAGGAAGCTGCTGAGAGCTCCTTTGGGTATTTCTGGTTTTCTCTCACAGAACTATTTGGGTTAGAAAAGCCTTCTAAGACCATCCAGTCCAACATCAATCTAGCCCCATAATGGCCACTGAACCCTGGCCCCAAGTGCCATGGGCACACCTTGCTGCAACACTTCCAGGCATGGGGACTCCACCACCTCCCTGGGCAGCCTCTGACAGTCCCTGACCACTCCTGCACCAAAGACATTTTTCCTCCTCTCCCACCTAACCCTGGCACCATCCCAAGCCATTTCCTCTCCTCTCTCCTGAAAGCAGGCAGCAGAGCCCAAGCCCAGATCCCTGCAGCCTCCTCTCAGGGAGCTACAGAGAGCAATGAGCTCTGCCCTCAGCCTCCTCTGCTCCACACTCAGCACCCCCAACTCCCTCGGCTGCTCCTCCCCAGCCCTGTGCTCATCTGAGCACAAAAGCACTCCTAGAAAAGAGGAAGCAGAGAGTGTGAAGATTTACAGGAGCACACAGCCAAGGCAGCGAACCCCAGCAGCAGTTCGTTCTGAGCACAGCTCTGCCTGTCCTCGACTCTCACACGCTGCTGTGCCCTGGAAGCAGAAGAAACGCAGCCCTTCGTCAAGAAAGGTTTTTCTGTACCTTCTGCTGTATTTTAAGTCCTGTCAGCCAGGCACTCGAGGAGATGCTGAAGAGCTCTCCTGGAGTAATCTGACAAGTAAACAGCACTGCTGTCCTCCATGCTCTGTGGAGTGGAACAGAGCAGGGGTGAAAGATCAGTCAGGGATTCAGCTAAGTCGCACAGCGAGATCATCACACAACTTAGGTCAGAAAAGACCTTTAAGAGCATCAGGTCCAAGCATTATCCCAGCACAGCCAAGCCCACCAGGTCCCATAGCACCACATTCACAGGACTTTCAAATCCTGCAAGGATGCAGACTCCACTGCTGACCTGGGCAGCCTGGTCCAGGCCTGAAGAACTCCTTCAAGGAAGAACCCTCAAAGTTCCTCCTCTTCCTGTGTTCAAGGTAGTGCCCATCCTGAGTTCAGACACATCAGGAGAGCACAGCCAAGGGCTCTGGAACAATGGGAACCTGCAGTTGCAGCTATCCAGCCTGCCTTGCACTGGGCACCTCCCAGCTTGCCACCTACTCAGAGAGTCCTGCTGCAGTCTTCTGTGGGCACTGGCATGGGGGTGACACTCTAGAAGGTACTGGCAGGAGGATGAGGTAAAGGCAGGGGAATTTCACAGGATCATGGAATGCCAGGGGCATAGAAGGGACCTCCAAAGCTCACCCAGTCCAACCGCTCTGCAGAGCAGGATCTCCTATGCCAGATCACACAGGAACATATCCAGGCAAGGTTTGAATCTCTCCAGAGAGGGACACTCCACAGCCCCCCTGGGCAGCCTGTGACAGGGTTCTGGTACCCTCACAGGGAAAAAAAAAAAGTCCTCCTTATGTTTCCATGGAACTTCCCATGCCTCAGCTTCCACCCAGTGCCCCTTGTGCTGGCACTGGGGCACCCACTGGCTCATCTCCAGCTGCTGTCACCCAGCACCCCCAGGGCCTTCTCTGCTGGGCACTTTCCAGCCACTCTGCCCCCAGCCTGGAGCCTTCCTGGGGTTGCTGTGCCCCAAGAGCAGAACTCAGCACTTGGCCTTGTTGAACCTCATCCCATTGTCCTCAGCCCATGCATCCAACCTGGCCAGGTCCCTCTACAGACCCTTCCTGCTATGCAGCAGATCAACACTTCCACCTGGGTTAGTCTCATCTGCAAACTGGTTGAGGGTGCCTGGCTGCCCTCACCCAGCCCACTGGTACCCACTGCAGAGTGCTCAGCCGGTATGAAAATTGGCACTAAATGCTCACCAGAAATATTTATCACACCCGTTAAGGAATTTATCAGCAGGCAATCAGGAGATATTAGCAGCCGAGAAGGACTTAAAAACAGGAATGCAGTTGGCTTGAACCTCACCACAAAACAAGCAGCAACAGCCTGGACCTGCCAGCACTGGGACAGACAACAGCCAGTGGCTGATTTCTGGCCACTGTCCTTGCTCCACCTGCTCATGGTGTCTGAAAGGAGCTCCTGTGGTCAGAGGCGTAAGCTCCCTGCACATCCTTCACTGAGGTCTGTCCTCTTCAGGGGCTTCAGCAATGACCTGGGTGAGGGCCTTGAGAGCAGCCTCAGGTACTCTGCAGACGACACTGAACTGGCTGACAGTGTTGACCTGCAGGAGGGTAGGAAGGGTCTGCAGAGGGACCTGGCCAGGCTGAGATGATCAGGTGAGGCCAAGTGCATGAGAACCAAGAAAGCCAAGTGCTGGGTCCTGTACCTGGGTCACAGCAGCTCTCCACAGCTCCCTGCGAGGAGGTTGCAGGGAGGTGGAGGTTGGGTTGTTCTGCCTAGTCTCAGGGGATAGAACAATAGCAAATGGCCTCAAGTTGCACCAGGGGAGGTTTGGGTTCGATGTTACAAGAAACTTCAGTGAAAAGGGTTCTGCCAGCCTGGCACAGGCTGCCCAGGGAGGTGCTGAATGCCCACCCCGGGAGGTGTTTCCGAAGGCAGAGCTGTGGTGCCGAGGGCCATGGCTTAGCCCCAGCCTGGCAGAGTCAGAGGATGGTTGGGCTGGAGGCACCTAAGGGGCTTTTCCAGCCCAAATGATCCCCTGGCTCTATACAGAAAGCATGTCCCAGAATCAGGAGCAATGGTGTCACTCACTTCACACCTCCTGAAGTTCTGCAAGCAGAACAGCTCAGATCTGAGTTTCATCTCCAGGCCCATTGTTAATTAAAAAGCCCAGCTAAATCTCTGAACTCCAGAGAGGCTGCTCCTTGGCTACTTTGAGCTTGTTGAAAAGCTTCACACTGCTTTGTGTTACATCTGTGACACTAAGTGGACACCTGCCCACGGGGCCAGAACATCAACCTCACTGTAAGCACTCTGGGCCTCTCCACAATCCTTCCGGAAGTCTCCCTCTGGATTTTCACCCTTTGCAAACTTCATAGATGCTGAGGGAGCTGTCTGCAGTTCACAAGTTGCAGTGGGTTGGAAGGGACCCTCCAAGCTCCGCCTGTCCAATCCCCTGCAGGCTGTCCAACCCCTGTCCAACCCCACAGGGATGCCTCCAGCTGCAGCTGCACAGGGACACAGCAAGTCTGACCTTGGAAATCTCCAGGGATGGGACAAATTGTGCCAGTCTCTCCCCAGCCTCCCTCTGCAGAGCGTCCTCCTGCTGCCCAAACTAACTCTGCTCTGCTCCACTCCCAAACCATTGCCCTCAGCCTGTCCCCATAGCCCCTTCTGCACAGTCCCTCCCCAGCCTGCCTGCAGCTCCCCTGCAGATACTGAACTGCAGCTCTGAGTTCTCCCTGGAGCTTTCTGCTCTCCAGGCTGAGCAGCCACAGCTCTGCAGCCTGTGCCCACAGCAGAGGTGCTCCAGTCATCTCTGATCTCACCCAGCTTCACCAGTTCCACCACTCTGTGACTCTCAGGAGCTGATATGTTGCCAGAGCAGCAGTTTTGGGTCCTACTCACACCAGTCTGAGCCTCCACTGAGCATGACCTTGCTCAGACATTGCCATCTGAGAAGGATCGGTACAATGTTGGTTTCCCCACCAATCTTGCACAGATTTGAAGCCCACCCAAAGCACTCTGCCGTGGGGAGCAGCCTGATTTATCCCTTGCTAGCTCTGGAGTGCTCACAGCAACTGAAAGTGAAGCCTCAGGATTTGACTGAATGCCCTGCAGAGTTAATCAGCTCCAGTGCATAATTATTCGATTTTACAGGTTTCAACGCACTCCTCAATTTTGCAACTGCCTGCTTGCTTCACTGTGTTTTGGAAAGCGTAAAATAGGCAATCAATGCCCAGAGAGGTGCTGGAGTCTCCTTCTCTGGAGATATTCCAAGCCCACCTGGATGTGCTCCTGTGTGACCTTCTCTAGGTGACCCTGCTCTGGCAGGAGGGCCAGACTCAGTGATCTCCAGAGGTCACTTCAGCCCCTGGCATTCTGCAACATCTGCACACCTCACTGGAGCATGGCTTCAGCCACTGGAACAAGCTCCAGGGGTGTGGTAGAGTCCCAAGAATAAAGCTTTCAAGTCGTGGTTGGGCTGGGGTTGAACCTTTGAAGGTCCCTTCCAAGCCCAAACATTCTGTGCCTCTCTGATTCTGTGGCTGGGGGACAGATAACCTTGCAGAGGTTCCCTTTCCCACCCAAGGTTAGACCAGGTCAGTTCTCAGGGTCCCTTCCAGCCAGGGCTGCTCTATGAGTCTGTACCCTTCCTGGAAAACAAAGCTGCTTTTTCCACAGAACCACTTTGTGTCAAAGAGACCTTTAGGACCATCGAGTCCAATCTCCAGCCCAGCTGTTAGCAATGATGCAAAATTAACAACTGTGCTGGTTTGAGGCTAATTGGAAGATTTTAATGTAAAAAAATAGATGCTAGGTTGTGAAAAGCAAACAGTGGTGATGTCTGCTGCACTCCTAGGCTTCCTGAGATTGCAAGAACAAGGACACAAACATAGATAAGATAGAGTCTCAGTCTCTCTAGCTGCTGGTTTTGTCTGCTGGCCTCTCTGCTGAGTAACCTCACCAATCACTCTGCTTCTAACTCCCCTGGCCCATCCTCCAAACTCACCTTGCATGTAAGGCAGACCTTGGGGTAAGGCAGAGGGGTGGGAAGAAGGTGGAAGGGTGGTTGGGAGCCCCTCCTGGGGACTCTGATTTCTGGGAGGGGAATTGTGTTTCTGTGTTAGCTTTAACTTGTATATCTCACACAATGTCCACCTGGAGACCAGTGACAAGTGGTGTCCCTCAGGGGTCAGTGCTGGGACCAGTGCTGTTTAACATCTTTGTCAGTGACA
>VWZE01012323.1:363618-374106 GCA_013396675.1 Eubucco bourcierii | reverse complement strand
GGAAGGCTGGGGAAGGATTATTTACAAGGTCCTGCAATGACAGGACAAGGGGCAATGGGTTTAAACTGGCAGAGGGGAGATTTAGACTAGATGTTAGGAGGAAGTTCTTTACAGTGAGGGTGGTGAGGCACTGGCACAGGTTGCCCAGGGAGGTTGTGGATGCTCCCTCCCTGGATGTGTTCAAGGCCAGATTGGATGAGGCCTTGAGTGAGCTGTGCTAGTGGGAGGTGTCCCTGCCTATGGCAGGGGGTTGGAACTAGATGATCCTTGAGGTCCCTTCCAACCTTACCATTCTATGATTCTATGATCTCTGTAACTGTTCCTGTCTATTGTGTATATCTCTGCTTGTACATTGTGCTAAGCTGTAAATAGAGCTTCAGTCCTTCACTTCCAGCCAGCTGAGTCTAGTCTGGGGGATTTTCATAGCGTGGGGGGGGCAGGGAACTCCCAAACCATCATGACAATGGATATTAATTTTGATACCCAGGCAAAGGTTGTTTATAAAATTTTGCTAACATTAAACCTGGCCAGAAAGGTTATTCACAAGGCTGGAAACGGAGGGCTTGGGTATGTGTGCACACGGGGAACAGAACTGGAACACTGTAAGGAATAACCAGCAGATGCAAACACTAGAGCTGGGGAGAGGCTCTTAGTTTCAGTTACATCTCTTGCCCATCAAGGGACTCGAGAGGCTCCTCTCTGCTGCTAGGGCAGAAAGGCACAACAGAACCTAGTGACAGAGTTTCTTGGAGAGAGGTTCTGGACATTTACTTACAAAAGAGTGTCAGGCAGTCCCCAAAGCTCTAAGGGAACTCTGTTGGTGTCTTGAGAGTCACTGCAGGCACAGCAGAGCATAACCCAGCAGGGCTCAGCTGGCACAGCAAAACAAAGGCAAAGCCCAGAGCCTTGTGGCCAAAGCCGATCCATTGATTGCCCGAAATGGGATGGCCCTTGGACCACAAAGGCTGGCCAGAATGGCACTCTGCCAATCATGACCACATCAGGGGAAGGCAGGAGCTTGCCTTCCCTTACTTGGGAAGCACAAGCCTGGGTAACTCTTCTGCCTGCGTCCCCCTTCCCCACCAGAGGCAAGGTGATGATGGGACCGCACCTGGGCAAGCCAGGACATGGACTTCCACCACACCACCACCACTGAACCATGGCCCCAAGTGTCATGACCACACACTTGATTACTTGTAGGGAAGGGGACTCCAGGCTGAAGATCAAACAAAGCTTTAGTGATGCAGTTTGTAAACCATAAAGCAGAGCCTGTAGTGATTCCAAACACCACCAGCTTCGAGAGGCTCTGGTTGTGGGCCCCCGGCTGGTCAGGTGCAGAAGCCCATATTTATTGGTGCCATTGAGATAACTGCAGCTGATTTTCTTTGCTGGTTGTTAAGAACTTCCAGCAGCAATTTTATTATCTGAACTAAATGTATAAATGATGAGCAAAACGTGACTTGGCAGGCTGGCAGCCCCAGCACTGCCTGCAGCCCGGCACGGCTCACCACTCGTGATATATATTTTAAATCCAAGTCCAGAGATTAAAGGCTGATCTCCTCCCTTCAGGGGAGGACTACAGCAGCAAGTGGCTCGGAGCCTGTAAAAGCCAAAAGGAAGATTCTGACTGTGAAAGCTCCTACACCAAACAGGCACACAGCTGGCTAAAAAGTGCACACCAGAGACTGGCGCAGCTGCAGTAGCTGTGCTGTGACAGCCTTGGTGAAGCTGCTGCTCCAGGTGAACATCTAAGCCTTGCTCTATGTTCAGGCAGAGCTCCAGTGCCACACTCACAGAGTTCAGCAGCACTGACCTCACTGACAGCCAGAAATTTAAACAGAAACATAAATGGTTGGGCTGGAAGGGACCTTCAGGATCATCCAATGCCAACCCTTGCCATGAGCAGGGACCAGCACAGGCTGCTCAAGACCTCATCCAGCCTGGCCTGTAACACCTCCAGGCAGGAGGCATCCACAGCCTCCTGGGCAGCCTGTACCAGTCTCTAAGCATCCTCACTGCCAGGAGTTTCTTCCTCATCTCCAGTCTCTCCCCTCTCCCAGCTCCAAGCCATTGCTCTCACCCTGTCACTCCCAGCCCTTGTCCAAAGCCCTCCCCAGCTCTCCTGGAGCCCCTTCAGGTGCCAGAAGGCTGCTCTGAGGTCTCCCTGGAGCCAGCCCCAACTCTCCCAGCTTGTCCCCACAGAATCATAAAACTGTTGCAACTGGAAAGACCTCCGAGCTCATTGAGTCCAGCTGCTGGAGGAGGGCAGAGCCCCCAGTTGGCACCCAGAAGGCACAGTCAGTGACGTGGGGCAACTCCCCAGCCCTGCAGCTCCCCTCATGGGCTGGGCAGGACCAGCTGCAGCCAGCTGGTGCCACGGTTCTGGGTGCAGCCCACACTCACCCATTCCTCTTGGGCTGGGTCCTTGGTGGCACCCCTCAGAGGCAGGAGAGTTGCACCTGCTCTGCACCTCTGCAGGAGCAGGCACCCCTCAGTGCCCTGCCACAGGGAGCTCACTGCAGTGCAGAGCTCGGAGAGCTTTGACCTTCTCCATGCTGCTGACTCACAGGGTGCTGTGATTTTTGTCCTCAGGGGTGAAGGCTGAGCCCTGGGGACCACCACTGGGGACTGGCCACCAACTGGAGTTGACTCCATTCACCACCACTCCCTGGGCCTGGCCCTCAGCCAGTTCTTTACCCAGCATGAGCCTGCCCAAGCCATGAGCAGCCAGGACGATGCTGTGGGAAACTTCCAAGCTGAAGCAACAGCAGCCACCAGAGATGATGCAGTCACATTTGTGAGGCTGGACCATGCCTCTCCAATGCCTCCACCCAGATCTGAAGCAGCCTCGTGTCAGCTCCCCAGGGCTGTTTGCAGCAGAAGGGCAATCCTGCACTGCCAGGGTGCTGGAAAGGGAGCTGGGCAGCAGCTCACCTTTGGGCACAGGAGAGAGATCTTAAATATGTAGTACTGCATCAGCAGAACCCAGGTTTCCTAGCACTGCTCTGCTTGTAGAACTGCCCAGGAGAGCTGGGTGAGAGTCACAGAACCCTTTGGGCTGCAACAGGCTCTTAAGGTCCAACCATTCTCTGTACTGAGGCTGGGGCTAAGCCACGGCCCTCAGCACCACACCTCTGCCTCTTTAAAAGGCCTCTGGGCATGGGGATTCAGCCACCTCCCAGGGCAGCCTGTGCCAGGCTTGGAGAACCCTTTCAGGCAAGAAGCTTCTTCTAAACCTGACCTGGTGCAACCAGAGGCCATTTCCTGTCCCTATCACTTGCTTCTAGAGAAAAGTGGTCCAGTGGGAGGTGTCCCTGCCCATGGCACATAGTTGGAACTGGACCTTTAAGCAAAGACCTTTAAGAGCATCAGGTCCAAGCATTATCCCAGCACTATCTTGAAGGTCCCTTGCAACCCAAACTGTTCTGTGAATCTACAAAAGGATACCAATACCCACCTAGCTCCAGCCTCCCTTCAGGGAGCTGCCAGCAGTGTCCCCTCAGGGGATGCTCATTTAGGAATGAGTCCAAATGGGCACCAAAGGCTCTGTTTGCCCTTGCAGCTGTCAGGGATTCTCTCTTCATGGGCTGGCAGTATTGTTAAGATAAGTTTAGCTTTGGATTCCTGCCAGCTTAAATCCTGAGACACTCCATCCCTGCACAACTCCCAGCTCCAGGCATATGAGATCATTTAACCATGATTAGGTAGCTCCCCAAAATGATTTTTGTAAAGGTCTCCAATAAAGGCTGCTGTAAAATGGTCGTTTTTCTTCCAAACTAACTCCTAGTGAGGGCAGGATCATTTCCCTAGCAGTGCTGTAAAAGGCCTCCAAACCAACCCTCCCTGCCCAGTCCCTGCACCTCAGGCTATAAACATGGGAATAAGGAGAGATGAGGAAGTTGGAGACTCCAGAGGTCATGAGCTTCTAAGGGCATCTCCACTGCTCAGCATGCAGATGAGGTACTGAGCTCCAGAGGGCCTCTTCCCATCCAGATCAGACAGCTCCTGCCGGAACAGTCTCAGCAGCAGGGAGCCTCACAGGTTAGCAAACAGCTTTGGCTTTCCTCCCGGCCTCCAGAGGAGGAGAGGGAGAGCCAGCTGCTGTCTGGGCTGGCAGCTTCTCGGGCAGACACAGTGACACTGGAGTTTGTCATGGTTGGAATTAGAACCATAGAATTCTTTGGGATGCAAATGCCCTCCAAGGCCACCCAGCCCAGCCAGCGACCCAACCCCACTATGGCCACTAAACCTTGGCCCCAGGTTTCTGGAACACCTGCAGGGATGGGGACTCCACCACTGCCCTGGGCAGCCTCTGCTTTCTTACTTGGGTAAGAAAGTTTACTGCAGGAATTCCCAGAGGAAACAAAAAGCACCATCCCTAAAGATTCCTGGGCAGTGGTGCTGAGAAGCAGCCAAACCTGCACATCTTGGCACGGAATCAGATCAAAACCTGGACTCCCTTTGCTGTCACTGACCACAGTGCACAAGCTGGAGCTGAGTCACGGAATGGCAGGGGTGGGAAGGGGCCTCTGGAGGTCAAGCCCAACACCCTTGCCAAAGCAGGATGACCTAGGGCAGGCAGAGATTCCCGAAAGCCTCTACAGCCGCTCTGGGCAGACCGCTCCAGCCCTCCAGCACCCTCACACCAAACAACTTCCTCCTCATGCTGGGCTTCAGCCTGGGCTTTCTTCCTGTCCTCCTGTTTTAGCATAGTTCAGGACCAGCACGGGGTTTCAGCAGCACAATCAGCACTGAGCCCGAGCCTGGAGCCGCCACGGACAGGACCGAGGCTGCCATTTGTCACAGGAGCTTTTCAGAATCTCACAGAACGGTTTGGTTGGCAAAGCCCTTTCAGGACATCCAGTCCAACCATCCTGTAGCCCCCCAAGCCTGTGCTGGACCACAGCCATCAGCACCACACTTTCAGACAGAGTTAGACTTCATGTGCTTTTTCCTGGCTACCCAACAGCATCTTCCAGCGCTCATGAGCAGTTGCTTCCATCTGTCCCTGTGAAGGTAATCAAACTGAAGTGAGAGCTTCCAGAAGCCCTCATTAAAAGCTCTGCATTTCCAGCTTTCATCAGTTCCTCAGAGCTGAAGAAACTCAACACCTTTGATTTAATTCTTCACTTAATTTCCTTCTCTGCCTCCTTTTCTGTGATGCTGCTGCTTTCTCCACTTCTCTTGCACCTCTCCTTTTCCCACCTTCCCTGCATCTTCTGGTCATTTCCCCCACTCTGAGAATCACAGAATCACTTTGGTTAGAAGAGACCTCTTCAGGCCCAACCCTCAGCACAAGAACACCATGGCCACTAGACCATGTCCCTCTCACCATCCCACCCTGTCCTTAGCAAAAGGCAGCATTATCTCAGCTTTCTGGAAGTGGGAAAAACACTCAACTATGTCCAGAGAAGGGCCACAAAGCTGAGGAAGGGTCTGGAGCACAGGGCTGGGGAGGGGCAGCTGAGGGAGCTGGGGGTGCTGAGTGTGGAGCAGAGGAGGCTGAGGGCAGAGCTCATTGCTCTCTGCAGCTCCCTGGGAGGAGGCTGCAGGGAGCTGTGCTTGGACTTCTCTCCTTAGTATGAAGTGACAGGAAAAGAGGAAATGACCTGAAGTGGTATCAAGGGAGGTTTAGGCTGGACATAAGAACCTCCTTGCCTGAAAGGGTTCTGCCAGCCTGGCACAGGCTGCCCCCTTCCCTGGAGGTGCTGCAGAGCTGTGGGGCAGGCTTTAGCCCCAGCCTGGCAGAGCTAGAGAGCGGCTGGCATGGATGTTCTTAGAGCGCTTCTCCAAACAAACTCATTCTGTGGTTTCATTCTACAATTGTTTTCCCAACAGCTGCTTTGGTCCCCAGAGTTCAAAGCCCTTTAGAAATCAAAGAGGTCTGAGGTTTCCATCTTTCACTGGAACCTTTGCCAAAAGCAGCAGATGCTGGAGGGTCTGATGGACGCTTCAGGAGGAGCAGAGAAATTCCAAGGCAGCAGGGAGCTGCACTGTGCCCTCTGGCTTTGGAGGAGAAAGAGCAATGCCCACTGCCAGCAGAGCACTGGCAGTTCTCAAGGTGGCTTTGGTTCTCTCACACGCAGCCACAGATGTCCAACCCTCCTCTTTATCACCATATTTAAATGTGGAGCATCTCCAACCCCACCTTTTAGAATCAGCGAGGCTGGAAAAGCCCTCAAAGATCATCAGGTCAAGCCTAGCCAGCACCTCCATCACTACCACTCCACAGCCCCGTGTGCCACATCTGGTCTCTCGAGCACCTCCAGGGAATATTTAGCATTATTGAGGTCCACTTCATACTTTTTTCCCCCCAATATCAAACTAAAAAATGGCATTTTAACAGCAAAACTTGAAATCCAGCAAGAGGATTAAGCTATTCCAGGGGGGTTTTGGGGGGTGGAGGTTTTTAATCTTCTGAAAGACTTAAGATTTTTTTCTTTTAAAAAATTATTTCCCCTCCTTTTTAGGATAAGGAAACAGAATCCTGCTGTCAATGAGCACAGTTAATTAAAACATGGCAGGGTTTCCATGGGGGCTGCACTCTCCAGGATTATTTTTGCTGCACATTTAGAAAGACTAATTCTGGATTAAAAGTTGTAAGAATCAGAGACATTTCTTCTGAGCCTCCTTTCACCTAGGGACCCTCAAAGATCAGGGTGAAACTCAGCAACAGCCTCCATCTTAGAGGGAAGACCTGGAAGGTGTCCACAGCACAGGGAGGAGAACCAACAGCCCCAGATCCTTTTCTACTGGGCTGGAAAACTGCCCTTCCCAGGATTTGCTCCAACCCCTCAGTGTCCTTCTGGCAGTGAGGGCCCAGAACTGCACCCAGCACTCAAGCTGAGGCCTCAGCAGTCCCCAGCCCAGGGGCACAATCTCTGCCCTGCTCCTGCTGCTCACACCAGTGCTGATCCAGCCCAGGCTGCTGGTGCCCTTTTTGGCCACCTGGGCCCCCCCTGGCTCATCTCCAGCTGTTGTCACCCAGCACCCCCAGGGCCTTCTCTGCTGGGCGCTTTCCAGCCACTCTGCCCCCAGCCTGGAGCCTTCCTGGAGTTGCTGTGCCCCAAGAGCAGGACCCAGCACTTGGTCTTGTTGAACCTCATCCCATTGGCCTCAGCCCATGCATCCAGCCTGGCCAGAGCCTTCTGCAGACCCTTCCTACCCTCCAGGAGATCACCACTGCCAAAGAGTTTAGTGTCACCTGCAATGTGAGTGAGGGTGCCTGGCTGCCCTCACCCAGATCATTGATGAAGATGTTCAAGAGAACTGGTCCCAAATTGGGCCCCAGGGAACACCACTGGTGACCAGCCACCAACTGAAGTCAATTTCCTTGCCCACCATTCTCTGGGCCCAACCATCAGCCATGCCTAGCACATGATTGCTGTGGGGAAGCCATGAAGTCCCCTGAGCCCCCCAGGAACCTGCAGTGCCATTGCCCTTTTGCTGCTGAGCAGCAGCCAAACCGCAGTTCTGCCAATCCAGTTTGTAACCCACCCACACTGCCCAGACACAGGCTGTAGCCATCTGTGTGCTTCCTAAGTCAGGCCTCCAGTCTCCCACGGACAGCAAAGCAAACGAGGATTAATGCAAACTGTTGTGGCAACACAGATTTCCTCTCTGCTGATGGAAACACCGTGGTAGATAGGCCCAAGCAGCAGGCAAGTGACCACTGGCAGGTGAATATTAATGGAGGAACCTTCCACATCTATCTTGTTTCCATCCATAGCTTTGCCGAGGCAGACTCAGCTCAGCCATCTGCGACAGCACTGTCATGAGCAGCTTTCAGCACAAAGGCCTGGTACAAATTACCCAATACCAGAGGTGAGACTTGAGCAGGGCACAGGTTTGGCCAAGAGCCTCCCACACCTTGGGCTGGAGCTGCAATTGTCATGGTCGACACTGCCAAGACAGTGTCCTGTGCTTGGGTCCCAGGGGCTCCAGGGAGGCTCAACCACACCACCCAGCTTGGTGCCACCTGCACACTTGCTGAGGGTGCCCCAGTCTCTGTATCGGTGATGAAGGCACTGACCAGCACTGATCTCAGTGCAGACCCCTGAGGGACACCACCGGTTACCCATCTCCATCTGGACATTAAGCACTACCCTCTGGATGTGATCATCCAACCAGTTCCTTGTCACTGTACAGTCCACCTGGCATCCCAAACATTTCCTTTCCCATTACACCCAGCAGCAACCATCTGATTAATTCTTGTTACCTCCAGCAGCTCCACTCCTACCTTGATGAAAGTGCTTTTACAGGCAGCCTGTCAGCTCCAAGCTGCAGCTCTAGAAAGCCTGCCAGATGGTGTTTTGGAGGCCAGTGCCAGCTAGCTGGCATCAGCATTCCCTGCAAACAACCCTCTTTCATCTTCCAACAGCCCCCCAAGATCCATCCCAGGCCAACTCCCCTCCAAGACCCAACACAACCCATCTGTACTGAGAAGACACAAGGAAGGTGCTCACTTGTTCCATCTCACAGCTGCCTGAAGTGCCACTGCAGCTCCCAGCTGGCACCTACAAACACCTGTTCTGTTCCTTTTGTTTTCTAACCTCACTTCCGTTTTCTTCTGCGTGCATTTTCCTTCTCCCCATCCATGCTCTCAGCAGACACTCCCCTCTCTGGGATAAAAATCAAACTGGAAGGATGTGACCCCCACAAAACCAAGAACAAGAAGAATTAAAAAGTATTATGGGGCCTGTCCAGCAGCAGGGCAGTCGTGCCAGGAGCAGGTTGTATCCAGCAGTGCTCATCCTGGACTCTCAGTCTGCCAAACTGCAGCACAGCCTGGACTCGAGATCTCCACAATCAACTAAACACACACTGATAGAAGAGGGCACCAAGACAGGAGGGCACTGCTGATCTTGTAGAGCTTCATTTGTGATGAGTTTCCTGCAGGCCTAGCACCACTTGGACGTTATTCAACACCTCTGTGTTAATCTGGATTCATGACTCCAGATTTGGACCCAACCAGATTGAATTCTTTGGATTCACAGATTGCATGGGGCTGCAAGGGACCCTCCAAGCTTATCCTATACAAACCCCTGCAGGCTGCCCAGGGATACACCAAGCCTGGTCTTGAATGTCTGCAGGGGTAGAGCCTCCACCACCTCCCTGGGCAGCCTGTGCCAGTCTCTGCCCAGCCTCCCTCTGCAGAGCTTCCTCCTGCTGCCCAACCTAACTCTGCTCTGCTCCACTGCCAAACCATTGCCCTCAGCCTGTCCCCACAGCCCCTTCTGCACAGTCCCTCCCCAGCCTGCCTGCAGCTCCTGAACTGCAGCTCTGAGTTCTCCCTGGAGCTTTCTGCTCTCCAGGTTGAGCAGCCTCAGCTCTGCAGCCTGTGCCCACAGCAGAGGTGCTCCAGTCCTCAGTCATCTTTGTAGCCTCCTCTGGACCTTACCAAGTCTGTCTCTTTTGTGTTGGGAGCCCCACAGCTGAATACAGTGCTCATCATCTCTGAACATGAGTTTATCTGGGCTTGTGACTCTGAAACCATGACCCTTTGAAGGGCCCAACCACACTTTTACTTACTTGCTTTGGTCTCATTTCAGGGTTGGATGGGTTGCCTGCAGTCATCCAACCCATTCTGTGATGTAAGGGACCTTCAAGACCATCCAGTGCCAACTCCCTGCCATGGGTATGGACATCTCCCACCAGCCCAGGTTGCTCAAGGCCTCATCCAGCCTGGCCTTGAGCACCTCCAGGGAGGGGGCAGCCACAACCTCCCTGGGCATTGTCCTTGTATTGGTGAGCTGCCTGAATCCTGTGCTGTTCTTTACTGCTCTGTGCTGTTAGGTTCCAGGGATCTTTGGAGTGCACGCGACAGGAGCAGCAGGGTGCTAAGAGAACCTGATGGACTACCCTTCTGCAGAAGTTGCCATGTTACACCACGAGGCATGAACACAACAACTACATGGAGCAACTGTCAAGAGAGAGCCTAAACGATGAACTTTCTGAAGCATCCCCAGTTCAACCCTCACCAAGAGCCCAGAGCCAACTGCAATGCACAGCAAGGTGCCACCAGCAGCCTTTCCTGCACCAGTACACAAACACCAAAGAAAAGCCGTCATGCTCTGGATGGCACAACCACGAATTGATGACCCACATCCCACCCGTGCCTGCGTGGCGCAGGCAGCCGGGGCCGTGCGACGCCGGTGGGTACAGCCCCACCAGACAAACCCGGCGGCTCCGGCGCGGGGAGGGGGGTGGAACGCAGAGCCAGCACATTCCTTTGTGTGCGCGAACCGGCACCGGGGCAGCCCAGTGGGGAGCGGCGGAGCCGGCAGAACCCCGGGGCGGGGGCTGGCAGCAGGGGGCCTCAGCCCGGAACCGGGCGGGGGGCCGAGGGGGGCTGCGGGGCGCACGAACCCTGCGCACAGCCGCTTTGGGGCCCCGAGAAGGGTTGATCGGCTCCTGCTGCTCATCCCCGCGCTGGGGCAGGACTCCCGCGGCCGTTCCTCAGCCTTCGCTCGGAGACCCCCCCCCGCA
>VWZE01012323.1:332558-360436 GCA_013396675.1 Eubucco bourcierii | reverse complement strand
GAAGGGGAAAGGAAGGGAAGAAAAAAGAAAATAAAAATAAAAGGAGAAAAGATAAAAGAAAATGGAAAAGGGAAAAGGGAGGGAGAGAAGGGGAAAGAGTAGAGTGAGTGGTTGCCCCCAGCCCAGTCTGTGCCATCAGCAGCTCTCCTGCTCCTTTGGCATCAGAGCTCTGCACTGTTTGCTCCAGAGCTCACCTGGGCCCTCAGATCATGACTGTGTCTCTGCCGGGCAGAGCAGCTCTTGCTGCTGCCCCTCAACTCACAAAGAGAAAGGCTGCTGGTGGTTGCCCTGTGTTTGCTGGGCCAGGCTCCCAGCCAGCCTGCACAGCTGACCCCAGGAGTATCCCAGACCAAGAACAACGTGGGATGTTTGAGAAGAGAGGAGCTTGCTGCCTGGGCTCCTCCTCTCCTTGCCCTGCTTCCTGCTCCTGAGGCCTGCCTGGATTCTGTGAGTGCCACCCTCTGCTGGGTGAGTGTCATTTTCTGTCCCTTCTGTTGGCAGTGGAGTGAATTTGACTGCTTCATTCTATCCATTTTCATCTCACCCTGTGGCTCCGCTCCTGATCCCCTTCTCCTTCCCTCTTTCCTTCTTTCGATGCCCCTTTCTCCTCTCCTTCCTTCTCCTGATGCCTCCTTCTCTGCCAGGGAGGGTCATCAGGTGATAGAGCAGCTGCTGGGCTTTAGCCCCAGCTGTGGGCTGAATGTTGACCTGGGTGTGTTCTCCTAAAGCACCTTGGAGCTGCCCTCAAGCTGCCCTCCCTCAGAAGCAGCCCTGGCCTGGTAGCTTTCAGAACACACTACCTGGCCACGTCTCTGGGAGGTGAGTTGGGAAATGAGTCCGTATCTCTGGACTCCAAGGAGGACAGCATTACTCCAGTCACCCAAATTGTGCTTAACCCGCTTAGATCATGGGCAGCTGTCATTCCAACAGCTTTACCTTTATTTAACAGTGGAAAGTGCCACGTTCCTCATTTTTTCCTGCTCAGAGGAGCAGAAAGCAGATTTGCTTCACACCTTTGTACAGCAAAGGAGAGACGAGCTCCCTGAAAGCTCCTTTTCCAGAAGTTCTGAAGTTAAAATGACTTCCAGTGATGCCAAAACTGTAAAGCCGTGGAGAGGCTTCTCTGAATTTTCCCTGATAGCTCATTAAAAAGAGAGAAAAAAGTGTTAAAATCTGTCAGCCAGGAAACCCAGCTGACACCAGGCATGGCTTCATTGCTAGCTGAGGATCAATTTTATTTTGTGGAGAACTACTAAAAGCCAAAGAGATATCGAGCAACTTTTTTCCTTGGCAGTGTCAAGCCAAATGAAAGTTTATCTGTGCTTTAGCACTGCATCTGATACTGAAGAGGATCCCAGCAGGCCAGGCTAGAGCTTCTCTGTAGATAGAACAGGTAATGGTGGATAGCAGCAGCAATTTCTTTCTTGAAAGAGTGCTCAGCTTTTGCTTCCCCTGCCTTCAGAGCTACCTGGTAAAATGTGCACGGAGCTGGCACTGGCAAAAATACACAATCATGGAATGCTTGGGTTGGGAAAGGCCTCCAAGAGCATCCAGTCCAAGAGCAACCCAACCCCACCATGGCCGCTGAACCATGGCCCCAAGTGCCATGGCCACAGCTTTCTGAAGCAGCTCCAGGGATGGGGACTTCACCACCTCCCTGGGCAGGCTGTGCCAGTCCCTGACCACTGAACATCTCAGGAAAAGGGAATCTCACCCAGCTTCAACATGCAAAAAGCAGATGTCTGAAGTCACTCCACTCACCACACACACCCTTTGCAGTCAGGAGGCTGAAGTAGGCTCTTAGAATCATGAGGTCAGGCTGGATGAGGCTTTGAGCAGCGTGGTCTAGTGGGAGGTGTCCCTGCCTACGGCCAGAGGGTTGGAACTGGATGATCATTCAGGGCCCTTGCAGCCCAAACCATTCTATGAAACCATGAATGAAATTGGTTCAGTTGGAAAAGACCTCCGAGATTGAGTCCAGCCACCAAGCTAACACCACCATGGCCCCAGAGTGCCATGTCCACAGGTTCCCTGAGCACCCAGCAGCAGCCTTTTCTTCTGGCTGTCTGTGTGACCTGCAGGTATCTGCCTGTGCTTGAGAAGAGTCATCCAAGCAAAATCTGCTCTCTCTCCACTGGTTCAGGAGTCAGTAACTGGATGAGACACAAACATCTGTCCTGTGCGTAACGACATCAGTGCAGATGGGCTCCGACAGCTTTCAGAGTGTAGGACAAGAGGGGCCAGAGGAGTTTGTCATCTTACAGCAGCTGCTGGAACAGGAAAGCAACCCTGCAAAAGGAGCCTGTGATGTTCATGCAGAAAGGTGTTCTGCTTCAGGCGTACAGGGCTGGGAAGGGAAGGCAGCCGCAGCCGGCAGCGTGTGCTGCACAACAGGAGGAGACGCACGGCCACGGGCGGTCTGACATGGGCACAGAGCTGCTGCTCTGGGCAGGGAGCCAGGACAGAATCATGGAGGGGTGCAGAGGCCACAAAACACAAATAAGGAGATCCAACATAGATTGATTAAGGCTGGAGAATATCTCCAAGAGCATCCAGTCCAACATCAACCCACCATGACCACTAAACCATGGCCCCAGGGGCCATGACCACACCTGTCTGGAACCCTTCCAGGGATGGGGACTCCACCACCTCCCTGGGCAGCCTCTGACAGTCCCTGACCACTTCTGCAGCAAAGAAATGGCCATGGTTTAGTGGCTTGCATAGGTGGCTGGACTGGATGGTCTTGGAGGGCTTCTCCTACCTGGATTCTATGATTGTATAAATATAGGAGTGGAAGTCACTACTGGCCAGGACCTTGGGAGAGAGAAGCTTTGGAGGTTTAAAGGAGCCTAAATCTCAGGGTTTGGGTTTTTTTGGTTGTTTTGGTTTGGTTTTGGTTTTTGTGGTGGTTTTTTTCACTAAACTACTATTTCAGTGGGAACCTGAAGCCTGGGGAGCAGTTGTTTGATGTAGGTTCAAATGCAGTGTGGTCAGGCTTGAGGCTCTCAGAGGTCTTTTCCAATTGAAACTATTCTGTGATCAGCAAATCCACTGAATGCAAAATCATTGGTGGGACACTGGAGCAGGCTGCCCTGGGACGCCCTCTCTGTGGAGGTGTTCCAGGCCAAACTGGATAAGGCCTTGAGCAACCTGGTCTGCTCTGGCAGGGAGGTTCAACCTAGATGCTCTCGAAGGTTGTTTCCAGCCCAATCCAATCTATGAATCTCCAAACTCAAACAGCAGTTTGGTTTTTGGAGAGGCCCTCAGCATCTAGTTGTACCCTTACTAGGTCTCAGAGATGTGCTAAAGAAATGGAGGTCAGAAACCTGAAGGAGAAGCCGTGCTAAAAGCAGACCAACGCTGGGGCAGCTGAGGGCAGGACCAAAAGGTGCTGCAGGGGGTGCCCAGCTCCAGTTACAAAGTGCTGAGGATGGAAATGGGCAAAGCTCAGCAAACACTGTTGAAGCTTCTGGAAATGATTTGCTGCTTGTACCACAGCAAATGGATTTTCTCTGTTCCAGGAGCTCTGCCCTATCAGCCTCCGCCACTGCCAAGCCCACGGAGCCAGTGGAGGCTGAGTCATTCTCTTGCTAAGCAGATCACTAAGGGCAGCCTCAGCTTGCAAGGATTTTATTTGGCAAACAACTCTTTGCAGAGCCCTTGGTACTCCCTGATTTCAGGAATTTTGGGGGAGGGTGGAAACTGTGCCAGGGGAGGTTCAGCCTGGGATGAGGAAAAAATGTCTTTGCTGTAGAGTGGTCAGGGACTGGCAGAGGCTGCCCAGGGAGGTGGTGGAGTGTCCACACCTGGAGGTGTTACAGAAAGGTGTGGCCATGGCACCTGGGACCAGGGTTTAGTGGCCATGGTGGGGTTGGGTTGATGTTGGACTGGATGCTGTTGGAGATCTCTTTCAACCACAGTGATTGTGTGAGTCTGTGATCTAGATGTGGTTTCTGAGTGGAGATTGTGAAGCAGGAGTGAACACAGCTCTGTCCTGCTGCTTATGCTGTGACCATTCTTCATAATTCATTGTTTTAACATAACTGCCAATGTGGAGGGAGGACTGGCTGGAATAAAAATCTAAAAGAGTCATCTCAGAGCCCTGTTTCATAGAACCATAGAATTGTATGGGCTGGAAAAGCCCTTTGAGACCTTCCAGTCCAACCATCAACCCAACCCCACCATGGCCACTAAACCATGGCCCCAAGTGCCATGGCCACAGGTGTCTGGGACACCTCCAGGGATGGGGACTCCACCTCCCTGAACAGCCTTCTGTGCTGCTTGGAAAATGCCCTCAGGACACTGCACAATCCCACACTAAACTCCAATCCAGCACTGTGAGAAAGCAGAAGCTGACCTCACACGTTTGGGCAAGAGAGAATCAGACTTCACTGGCAGGGAAGGCTGCTTGAGAGGTCATCTTGTCCATGAGCCCTGCAGCGAGGAGGCACAGCCCCAGCCAGATCAGGTTGCTCAAAGGCACATCAAGCTGGAGCTCAGCTGTCTCTGGGGATGGGCCATCCACCTCCTCACCCACTGGATCTGTGATCCAGCTGCCATCAAAGGTGTGAATCCCTTCAGAGTGGTGAGGAGCAGCAGGAAAGGCCTCCTGAAGAGACTCAGCTCCCTAAACCAAATCAACAGTAGATGACAGCTTAAGAAGATCACTGCAGGGCCTCACCAATGTCTCCAAAACCCAACGAGAATTCCTGGCAAACAGAAGTCAGCTTCCTTTGTGGTTTGCTTTCATTCAGTTGCATCCAGCTATGAAAGGGTCATCAAACAAAGCACTAATTAGCAGTCACTTTATGAGTCTCCAAAGCAGTCCCTTGGCTGCCAGGGGCTGTTTGGTGGTGTCACAAATTCAGCAAATCCTGTTTGTGCTTTGGGCCAGGAGCAGAGTCACAGATGCACAGAATGGTTTAGGTTGGCAGGGACACCTCCCACCAGCCCAAGCTGCTCATCCAACCTGGGCCTGAATAACTCCACAGCCTCCCTGGGCAACCTGTGCTGGTGTGTCCCCACCCTCACTGTCAATCCCTTCCTCCTCTCCAGTCTCAGTCTCCCCTCCTCCAGCTCAAAGCCATTGTCCCTCGCCCTGGTACACCCTTGTCAGAAGTCCTTCCCCAGCTCTCCTGGAGCCCCTTTGAGTACTGGAAGGCCAAAGAAGAGTGCCCAGCAGACAAACGCCTCGGGGTGTAGGTTCACAGCATGCTGGAGATAGACAGCATGTGGCCAAGAAGAGCAGCAGCATCCTCAGCTGGGTCGGGAACAGTAGGGGGAAAGTTCTGGTGCCATGAAAATACCAGTGGCTGATGCCAGGAAATTATCTTCAAGTCTGACTGGGCATCAAGCCACAGAAGATGCTGTTCTCCTCTTGGAGGTTCCATTAGAGCTCTTTGGCTGGCACTGTACAAAAGCCACAGATCATCAAAGCATGGAACCCTGCTCCTCCTGCAGTCTCCTTCACATCCACTGCACTGGATCATAGAATCACCAGTGGCAGGGTTTAGAAGGGACCTACAGGTCACCCAGTCCAATCCCCCTGCCAGGGCAGGGCACCCAGGAGGGTTTTGAAAACTCCCAGAGAAGGAGATTCCACAATCTCTCTGGGCAGCCTGCTCCAGGCCTTCAGCACCCTCACACATCCTTAAGTTCAAGTGAAGCCTCCTGGGTTCCAGTTTGTGCCCCTTGTCCCTTTCCTGCCCCTGGGCACGACTGACAGGAGCCCAGCTCCAGCCTCTTGCCCCCCACTCTTTAGCTCTTGCTGGACACTGATCAAGTCCCCCCTGGGGCTGCTCCTGGGCAGGCTCTCAGTCTTAGCTCCTCAGAGCTGCCCCAGGCCCCTCAGCATCTCGGTGGCCTCCACTGGACTCTCTCCAGCAGTTCCCTGTCCCTGCTGAACTGGGGAGCACAGCACTGGGCACTGCACTCCACGTGTGGCCTCAGCAGGGCAGAGTATAAGGGAGAAGAACCTCCCTGCTGTGGTGTCCCAGGGCTCCCAGCCCCAGGGGAGCTCACAGCTGTAGGATTTATCCTTTAAAGTTCCTACGGGTTCCTTGCTGGGGTCCTGTGCTCCCCAGAGGTGGCTTCTGCTGAGATGTAGACCAAGGGTTTGCAGCAGTGACATGCAGGTGGAGCTGCAAGAGCAGGGAATGTGCCCTCCTTTGGCTGGCCTGGCAGGGGTTGATCATTCACCACTTCATACCCTCAGGCTCCTCTCTGCTTGCAGAGCCTTCTGATGTCAGCACTGCTTCACAGCACTATGGGGTTGTTGGGGCTGGAAAAGCCCTCCAAGAGCACCGAGTCCCAACAGCAACCCAGCCCCACTATGGCCACTGAACCTTGTCCCCAGGTGCCATGGCCATACCTGTCTGGAACCCCTCCATGGATGGGGGCTCCACCACCTCCCCGGGCAGCCTCTGCCAGTCCCTGACCACAGCAGTTACCTGATAGAAAATGTCACAGAGCTACAGAGTGGCAGGGGTTGGAGGGCACCCTGAAGTTCACCCAGTCCAACGCCCTGCCAAGGCAGGGGCACCTGGAGCAGGTCACACAGGCACATGTCCAGGTAGGTTTGGAAAGTTTCCAGAGCAAGAGTGCCCCCTCCTCCCCCTGGAAACACCGAGTCCCCGAGGATCCCGGTTGAGCTTGGGGTCTGTGTCTGAGAGCAAGGCAATGAAAGCAGCTGGAGCACCGTGGCAGAGCTGCCACGCTGGCAGCTGGGCACTACGGGACTACAACCCCGGGGCGTGCGGCAGCCTGGCAGCCTCCCCGCAGGGAGCAGCAGTGCAGTCGAGGGGATGGAAGCGGCTTGCAAGGGAGGAGAAATCACATCGACAGCAACGTCCCGGGAGCCTCCGGAGCACTCAGGCAGAGCCATCGAAAGCAGCACCGCTGGGGGATTTGGCTTCTCCTGCTTCTCGAGCTTCACCCGTGGCATTTGGAAGGGTTTAGAAGCTTTTAGTTAAAAGTCACTGTCGGTGCTGAGCAGACCGTGCTGGATGCACAGGAAAAGCCTTGGAAACCAGCAGGTCCCTGAGCTCACAGTGAAATTACCTTGTCAGGGAATCATAGAGACATGGAATCACAGAATCACAGAGTCACAGAGTCAAGCAGGTTGCAAGAGAGCTCCAAGCTCACCCAGCCCAGCCTAGCACCCAGCCCCAGCCAATCAACCAGACCATGGCACTCAGTGCCCCATCCGGGCTTTGCTTCAACACCCCCAGGGATGGGCACTGCACCACCTCCCTGGGCAGCCCATTCCAATGCCAATCACTCTCTCTGCCAACAACTTCCTCCTAACGCCCAGCCTGAACCTGCCCTGGCACAGCTTGAGGCTGTGTCCCCTCGTTCTGTCCCTGGGTGCCTGGCAGCAGAGCCCAACCCCAGCTGGCTACAACCTCCCTTCAGGGAGCTGCAGAGAGCAATGAGCTCTGCCCTGAGCCTCCTCTTCTGCAGGCTGCACACCCCCAGCTCCCTCAGCCTCTCCTCACAGGGCTGTGCCCCAGGCCCCTCCCCAGCCTTGGTGCCCTTCTCTGGGCACCTTCCAGCACCTCAACATCTCTAAGGAATTGAGTGGCCCAGAATTGGACACAGCACTCAAGGAATTCCTCTCCAGGAATACCTTCCTTAGACCCAGAAGGGTCCTGTCTTGCCACAGAACAACACATCTGACTCACCACACATCAAGATTCACAAGTCCTGAAAACTCCCTGAGTGTTTCCTACTCAGTACCGTGCCTGCTGCACCTGGGTAGTGTGGGTCACGTTCAGTGGCATCCTGCAGAAAGAGAGCACCAGAGGTGTGCCAGAAAGGTGTGTCCATGGCACCTGTGGACATGGCTCAGTGGGCACGGTGGGGCTGGGAGGGTTTTCCCAAGCCAAACAATTCCATGATGCTGTGGCATGCATCCAGCCCAGCTGTGAGAATCGCAGAGTGGGGGTGGAAGAGACACCCAGGAACACAGCCAGGTGGGGCTTGAAAGTCTGCAAAGCAGGAGACTCCACAGCCTCTCCAGGCAGCCTACTCCACTCATTCTGCCACCACAGCTGGAGGTTCTGGCAAGATGTTTCAAGGGGCACTGATGGCAGAAGTGGTTTGCAGCAAGTTTCTGGGCTTGCTGCACAGAAATCAACAGCTGGCAACAGAGGATGGCTTGGCTGGGAAAGCTCTTTGAGTCCAACCATTCTCTGACTCTGCCAGGCTGGGGCTCAGCCATGGCCCTCAGCACCACAGCTTTTTCTCTGGGAAACACCTCCCCTCATCACAGGAAACTCCACACATGAAGCTCTTGTCTTGGCTGTGAAAGGAACAGGAGGGCAAAGAAGAAAGGCTCTGTTCCCTCCAGAATAAATACATAAAATCTCATGCTTAGTTCTGAAATTAATGCATAGGAATAGCACTGGTGTTGGAAGTTTTCTGTAAAAATAAAGACGAGCCTGGCCCCAGTTGCATTCCTGCCACTGCTCACTAACACAAGTTCCACACTAAACAATTATTGATGTTTTTAATAAGCAGGACAAGGCTCAGAGAGCAACAATTCACTGACACCTGCCCTCTGAGGCCACACCTGGAGTGTGGTGTCCAGGGCTGGGCTGCCCAGCTCAAGGACAGGGACTTGCTGCAGAGGGCACAGCAAAGAGCTGCAAAGCCGCTGAGGGCCTGCAACATCTCTGTGAGCAGAAAAGGCTGAGAGCCCTGCTGCTGCTTGCCCTGGAGGAGAGCAGCCTGAGGGGGTCTGAGCAATGCTGCAAGGCTGGGGGGCAGGAGGATGGGGCCAGGCTCTGTTCAGTGGTGCCCAGTGCCAGGACAAGGGGCAGTAGGCACAAACAGGAACATCAGAAGCTCCACCTGAACATGAGGAGGAACTTCTGAAACTGAAGGGTGCTGGAGGCCTGGAGTAGGCTGCCCAGAGAGGTGCTGGAGCCTCCTTCTCTGGAGGCACTGCAGACCCACCTGGATGTGTTCTGTGTGCCCTGCCCTGGGTGCCCCTGTCTTGGCAGGGGGTGTTGGGTGGGTGATCTGCAGAGTCCCTTCCAACCCCTGGCAGTCTGTGATCCTGTGACACACAGCAGCCAAAGCTGTGCTGCTGCAGGCTTCTGGTGGGTCTGTGGCACCAGACTGATGTGGTAATCCCCCTGAGATAGAGCTGCTTCTGCCCACTGCAGTTTGAGACACCAGCACAGGCAAACTCCATTTGCTGCTGAGAGCAGTGACAAAGCTCCCACGACAGGGCCTCATCCCTCACCCTGTGTGGCTGGGCTACACGAGGTGGTAACAGCACACAAGGGCAGGTCTGTTCCCAGCAGCACTTCCCCAATCTCCTCATGCCCTCAGTTCCAGTCAGTATTTGATAAACAAAGGAGTTCCACACGAAGTTGTGCCCTGTCCCAGCCTGGGTGGAGTTTCAGCCCGCTCCTGCTGAGCACTGGGCTGATGGATTGCTTCACAGCAGCTGTTTGATCCACCTTGAAGGAGTGACTGACAGTAATGCAGGACCTGCCACAGGCTGCTGCCATCCATTTTCAGCCCCCAGAGTGCTCACTGAGCCCTAGAACCCACCAGTGATGGCATTGCACCGAGAGGGCAGCAGATGTGGCAAGACATGAATGCTCAGATGGCCACCTGAGGCTGCTATCACATGTGTGAGGAGGACAAAGGGCAGAGAGGTTGACCTGGGCAACCTGAAGTCAGCATGGAGTGAAGGTGACATATCACAGACTGCATGAGGCTGGAAGAGACCCTCCTAAGGTCACCTTGTCCAACGCCCTGCAGGCACAGGGACAACTCCAGCTGCAGCTGCTCAGGGACACAGCAGGTCTGACCTTGGATGGCTGCAGGGGTAGAGCCTCCACCACCTCCCTGGGCAGCCTGTGCCAATCTCTGCCCAGCCTCCCTCTGCAGAGCTTCCTCCTGCTGCCCAACCTAACTCTGCTCTGCTCCACTGCCAAACCACTGCCCTCAGCCTGTCCCCACAGCCCCTTCTGCACAGTCCCTCCCCAACCTGCCTGCGGCTCCCCTGCAGATACTCAACTGCAGCTCTCAGCTCTCCCTGCAGCCTTCTCCTCTCCAGGCTGAGCAGCCACAGCTCTGCAGCCTGTGCCCACAGCAGAGGTTCTCCAGCCTCTGAACATCTCCACGGCCTCCTCTGAACCCTCTCCAACAGGTCCAGGTCTCTTCTGTGCTGGGGATCCCACAGCTGGGCACAGCTGCAGGTGAGGTCTGCCCAGAGCAGAGCAGAGGGGCAGGATCCCCTCTCTCCGTCTCTGCCCACACTGCTGTGGATGCAGCCCAGGCTGCCCTTGGCCTTCTGGGCTGGCAGTGCCCATTGCTGGCTCCTGCCCAGCTTCTAACCCCCTAGCACCCCAAGTTCTTCTCTGCAGGGCTGCTCTCCATTTGCATTTCCATCCTCAGATCTAACCAAGCAGCCAAATTCTGTTCCACTGTACCAGCTGCAGGTGCCCTTGCACCCTGAGCAGGCTTCAAGCTGCTTTTGTGCTGCTGCTCTCACTCCACTTACACAGAGCCCAGGCCAGTGTCAGCAGGGAAGGCAGCTGCTGCTCAAGCAGGTTCACCCAACCTCCAACCAACCTACATAGCAAACAAGGCCTGACTGGGGACTGTTGGGGGCAAACAGTAGAAGAGGATAACAAATATGCAAAAGCAAAGAAAGAGATAAAAGTTATTGGTTGGTGCATGACTCTAGAGTGACAATTTGTCTTTTGCCTCCTTTTTCTCAGATGTGCTGATCTCATCACTCACCCCACACCACACAGCCTCACATCTCTGATGTGCACAGACCTGATTAGCTTTCCTCCATCAATAACCTCTGGAGCTGACCCTGGCAATCATTACCCAGAGAGGAAAGGAAGGGAGGGAGCTGCTGCTCTGATTTGTCAGCCTGCCTTTGAGCTAGTGTCCTATTAAACATTGTTCTGTTTGTCTCTTGCTCTGTTCTTGCCAGGAATTCTTCCCATCTGGTGGACATTTTCCTGCTACATTGATCCTTGCATCTGGCTAAGGAGAGCAGAGAGAGCTCCTATTTGCTTGTTCCAGGCAGAATCAGAAAACAGAATCACTAAGGTAGGAAAAGATCTCTAAGACCACCAAGTCCAAGCTTCTACTCAACACCACCACAGACTCACTGAGGTTGGAGAAGATCTCTAAGGTTGAGTCCTGCTGTCAATCCAACACCACCACAGAATCATTAAGGCTGGAGAAGACCTCTAAGATCAAGTCCAACCTTCTGCCCAACACCTCCATGACCACTAGGCCATGAAATGCCTTCACCACCTCCCTGGGCAGCCTGGTCCAGTGCCTCTGGATCCACATGATGGAAGACAAAGACTCTGCTGATTGTAAGCTTCTAAAATTCTACTTTCTGAGAAGGGCAGGGAAAAGCAAATGACAGTCTGGAGCCTTTCACTTCTCACATCTTTGGTCTCAGTAACTTCTGAGGCTGGTGCCAGTTATTTCAAAACATCAAAACTAATGGAGCTGAAGAGTTCTACAAGAAAATTTATTGCTTTGCCATTGTGCTCCTGGGCTGTGACTGAAAGCCAAAATCTGACTGCTATGGATCACAACTCACAGATTGCATTGGGCTGGAAGGGACCCTTCTAAGGTCATTTTGTTCAAGTCCCTGCAGGCACAGGGACAACTCCAGCTGCAGTTGCACAAGGACACAGCAGGTCTGACCTTGGATGGCTGCAGGGGTAGTGCCTCCACCACCTCCCTGGGCAGCCTGTGCCAGTCTCTGCCCAGCCTCCCTCTGCAGAGCTTCCTCCTGCTGCCCAACCTAACTCTGCTCTGCTCCACTTCCAAACCATCACCCTCAGCCTGTCCCCACAGCCCCTTCTGCACAGTCCCTCCCCAGCCTGCCTGCAGCTCCCCTGCAGATACTGAACTGCAGCTCTCACCTCTCCCTGTAGCCTTCTCCTCTCCAGGCTGAGCAGCCCCAGCTCTGCAGCCTGTGCCCACAGCAGAGGTTCTTCAGCCTCTGAACATCTCCATGGCCTCCTCTGGACCCTCTCCAGCAGGTCCAGGTCTCTCCTGCGGTGGGGATCCTACAGCTGGGCACAGCTGCAGGTGAGGTCTGCCCAGAGCAGAGCAGAGGGGCAGGATCCCCTCTCTCCATCTCTGCCCACACTGCTGTGGATGCAGCCCAGGCTGCCCTTGGCCTTCTGGGCTGGCAGTGCCCATTGTTGGCTCCTGCTCAGCTTCTCACTTCCAAACACCCCAAGTTCTTCTCTGCAGGGCTGCTCTTTTTCAGGGAGCTCCAGGGAGCTCATTGGAAGCCCTGGGGGAGGAGGGAAGGAGATTCCTGAAAGCAAATTGTTTGAGAAATGAGATGGGCAAGAGGCTGAGGGACAGGAGGCTCAGCTTCACCGTGAGAGGAAAATGACAGGAGAGAGCATGGAACGGCCTGGGGATGAGCGAGGCACTGAGCTGTGTGCTGCAGCGCAGCAGGGCCTGAGGCACTGCGCCGGGAGAGGGTCAGAAGGAGCAGGAACAAGCAGTTTCATTTTGAGGAGCTGTGAGAACACCTCCGGGGCTTTGGGGAAATCAGACACCCGAGATGGTTTGAGGTTTAGCTTCGTGCCTGGGCGTTGTAGATCTGCTCAGTGAAGCCGGCACCAGGAACACCAAGAGGGGTCCTGGTTTACAGTAGATCCCCTGAGACCCCCTGAGATCCTCTGGGAACAGGAAGAAGAGAGACAAGTGAGGGGAAAGAGAAAATGCAATTTCCTCCGTGGTCATTTCTGACTAAACATCCTGCTGAAGAAATTTGTCCATTAGAACTCTGGCATGCAGGGAGGTGCTCAGGATAGAACCAGTTCTGAGGGGGAAAGCTGCAGGAGTGGTTTTGAGGTGAGAAAACAGAGACTGAGACCAGAGATCAGGAAGAAATTCTTGCCAGTGAGGGTGGGGAGACACTGGCACAGTTTGCCCAGGGACGCTGTGGATGTCCTTGCCTGGAGGTGTTCAAGACCTGTGCTGCTGGGAGGTGTCCCTGCCCATGGCAGGGGTTGGCACTGGATGATCCTGAAGGTCCCTTCCAGCCCACCCCCTCCAGGGAGGGGACATCCACAGCCTCCCTGGGCAGCCTGTGCCAGGTTCTCCCCACCCTCACTGCCAGGAGTTTCTTCCTCATCTCCATTCTCAGTCTCACCTCTCCCAGCTCCAAGCCATTGTTTTCATCCTGCCACTCCCAGTCCTTGTCCAAAGTCCCTCCCCAGCTTTCCTGGAGCCCCTGCAGGCTGCTCTGAGGTCTCCCTGGAGCCTTCTCTTCTGCAGGTTGAAACAGCTGCAGTTGCCTCAGCCTGTCCCCAGAGCCTCATCCTCTGACTTGTGGCTGTGAAGGAGTTTACCCAGGAGGCTTTTTTGATGTCCTGGAGAGGGCCAAGGTCAACCCTGAAACCACAGAAACAGGAGCTCACACTTGGCTTCTACTCAGCACTCTCCAGGCTGCAGCAGAGACTCTTGTGCCACCTCTCCAGCCAGGCTGCTGCTCTCACACCTCTGCCCGGGAAGGGCCAGCAGGGAGGAAGCAGTATGGTGCTGCCAGGTGACTGAACTGGCTCTGCCTACCTTCAGAGCTTATCTCAGGGAATGAACCTGTCACTGGGTCTCTGCTTGGCAGATCTGGGCAAAGGAACCGATGAAAGGCTTTTATGTAGTGCAAACAGGAAAATGTCTTTGGTGCCAGAGTGCTCAGGCACTAGCAGAGGCTGCCCAGGGAGGTGGAGGAGTCCTCGTCCCTGGAGGGCTTCCAGACACGTGTGCCCATGTCACCTGGGACTAGGGTGGTCTCAGAGGGCTTTTCCAACCCCAAGGATCTATGATTCTATGGTTTTAATATTAGCACTCAAACGAGATTCAGAAATAATTTTGGCTGTTACCTGCTGTCAGTGCCCATCAAGCAGTGGGTGCTAGAGCTGAGGATATCTAATTAGTTCCACAGGCACTCATTAATGTGAAACCAATGGTGCCACAGACAGCTGGAGCAGGAGCACAGCACTGCCAGCCTTTTGGAAGACAAAGACATGTCAGAGCCCCACCAAATAGCTTAGGAAGGGACCCAACCACCACAGCACTTCAGGGACACCTCCACCCTCCAGACCCTTACCCAGTGGCAGGTTGCCCAGTGAGCAGCCAGGAAACCGCAGGACCAGCAGGGCTGGAAAAGCCCTTGGAGGCTACAGACAGCCCAGGAGGGTTCTGGGGGCAGAGCAGCTGGAAAGTGTCCAGCAGCGAAGGGCCTGAGGGTGCTGGGAACAGCAGCTGGATATGCCCTTTGAGATCCCTTCCAGGCCGATGCACTCTGTGATGTATCTCCCAAAGCAGAGATGTTTTCTTCAGCCTGCATTGTTTAATGTCATCTGGGACACCCTTCAGAGAATTGATGGCTTTGGAGGGCCTGATGTAGAAGCCTCTATGAGGAATAAATTGCAGTGAGTGGCATTAGTGTTGCGAGATCCCTGCTGCACTGCTCCAGGAACACAAAAGCGTCCCAGGCAGAGACAAACAACCGCATAAATAACCACTCGAGAGGTGCTCAGCAGGAGGCAATGGCAGACTAAATAAATATCCTCATTTGCCCTCCCAGATCCCAAAGAGCACAGTTTATGGGGCTGCTAAAGAGGCAGTCCCTGTCCAGCGAGCTGTTGGGAACCACCTGGCTACCGAATTCCTGAGCAGCTCCCAGCAGCTCCTGCAAACCCCACCGCAGCTCTGCCTTCTCCTTGGACTGGCTGAGGACCTTGAGACACCTCGGCTGAGCTGCTGCTTGCATTTCTCACCCAATAGAAAAGACAAAAGCAGGAAGCTGAAAGTCCCAACTCAAGCACCAGCGCCAGGCAGAACCCAGATCCATAGCTTCAGACTCATCTGGGTTGGAAGGGACCTGAGGGTCTCCAAGCTGCAACCCCCCCAAACATGGGCAGGGACAGCTCCCACTAGAAGACAGTTGCAGCCATCTCATTGCATCTAATGCACAGTTCTCTGAGGGGATTGGGAGATCACAGAAACATAGAAGTGTTCTGGCTGGAGAAGACCTTCAGGATGCTCCAGCTCAACCCTGCTCTAGCTCTACCAAGTTTAATCCTGAGCCATGGCCCTCAGCACCACAGCTCTGACTTGGGAGCACCTCCAGGCATGGGGATTCAGCCAGCTCCCTGTGCCAGGCTGGCAGAACCCCTTCAGGCAAGAAGCTTCTTCTGATATCCAACCTAACCCTGCCATGGCACCATTCCAGGCCATTTCCTCTTGTCCCATTCACCCGACAGCAGGTAGCAGAGCCCAAACCCAACTCCCTGTAGCCTCCTCCCAGGGAGCTGCAGAGAGCAATGAGCTCTGCCCTCAGCCTCCTCTGCTCCACACTCAGCACCCCCAGCTCCCTCAGCTGCTCCTCCCCAGCCCTGTGCTCCAGACCCTTCCCCAGTTTTTTGCCCTTTTCTGGACCTGCTTCAGCCCAACCTCCCTGCAAAGCAGCACCAGCTAGGGTAGGTCACAGGGGAACCCATCCAGGTGGGTTTGGAAGATCTCTAGGGAAGGAAGTTCCAGAAGCTCTCCAGGCTGCCTGCTCCATGGTGCCAGCAGTGAGGCACCATCAGCTGGCACAGTGCTGCAGGAATTCTGATCATGCAAAGCAAGGTAAGCCCCTGGAATTCAGAGCCCTGTGTCAGCTCCGGGGAGCTTCTGCCCATCCATCTTCTGCTAACTGAGAGAAAGGGACTGCAAGGGGCTCCTCCTGCATATGCAGATCAGGCTGTATTAATAAGCTCCAGCAGCTATATATTTTAGATCTAACTGTTAGGACTCAACGCAGGCAATAAGAGCAAATCAGATCTGGGTAATTTACATTTTTATAGCCCTTGCTAAAGCAAGCCAGGATTGACTTTTATTGCAAGAGAGGGCATGAGATAGTGCCTGAAAATGTACTTACCGCTCTGGGGGGAGGCTGTGCTCCTTCGGAGGAAATTAGACACGGAATATGTAGCAGCCATGGTGGAAAGCAAACAAAAACAGTTCAGGAAGAGGTTCAGAGGGGCCAGGTGAGGCTTGAAGGTGCTCAGAGGCTGGAGCAGCTCTGCTATGGGGCAGGCTGGTGGAGCTGAGGCTGGGCAGCCTGCAGAAGAGAAGGCTCCCAGGAGACCCTGGAGTACCTGAAGGGGCTCCAGGGGAGCTGGGGAGGGACTTTGGACAAGAGCTGGGAGTGACAGGATGAGAGCAATGGCTTGGAGCTGGGAGAGTGAAGATGAGGGAGAAATTCCTGACAGTGAGGGTGGGGAGAGCCTGGCACAGGCTGCCCAGGGAGGCTGTGGATGTCTCTGCCTGGAGGTGCTCAGGGCCAGGCTGGATGAGGCCTGGAGCAGCCTGTGCTGGTGGGAGGTGACCTTGAAGGTCCCTTCCAATCCAAGCCACTCTAAGTCCATAAATCTGTTAAGAGTTGAAAGGAATTAAAGCCCAAATCCTTCTCCCCCTGCGTTACAAGCACAGAGCTCACCGTGGCACAGGGACAGTGCAGAGCTGATTCCATCTCTGGAGAGTTCAGCTCTTCTCTGCTCCATAAATTATTCATGCTCCATGCCATTTGTTTAGTGGCAAAGGATGGAGGGAAAGGCTTTTGAAGAGGGGAGCCAGCAGGATGGCAGTTGTGTGACGTCTCCAGAGCAGCAGAGAGGATGCAGAAGGTCCCTTACAAATTGAAGGATCCTGGTAGCCACCAAGAGGACACAAAGGATCCCTCACTCTCCTGCTCCTTCTTGGTGGTCTTTGTGCTGCTCATTGTGCCACAGCTCCAGCAGGTCACAGGCAGCAGGAAGAGGATTTTAGGCACTCACCTGTGACAGTGCAGCCAGAAGGACAGCCACAGCAAAACCACAGCTCTGCAGGAAAGGAGACTCCAGCCCAGAGCCTTTCCCTTTGCATCCTCACACTTCACTTCCTTCTGCCTATTGGAACCATGGAATGGATTCAGTTGGAAAGAGGCAGCAAAGCCCAGCCCCAGCTGCCTGCAGCCTCCTCTCAGGGAGCTGCAGAGAGCAATGAGCTCTGCCCTCAGCCTCCTCTGCTCCACACTCAGCACCCCCAGCTCCCTCAGCTGCCCCTCCCCAACCCTGTGCTCCAGACCCTTCCCCAGCTTTGTGCCCTTCTCTGGACCTGTTCCAACTCCTCAATGTCCTTCTGGCAGTGAGTGGCCCCAAACTGAGCCCAGGATTCAAGGCAAAGGATAAGAAACCCTAATCCCTTGTGTGGAATTGATCTCACCTGTCCATGAGAAGCAAGGATGGGCTGCCCTAAAGACCCCTCTCTGACTGACAGCTGAGGAGGCTCTGGGAGGTCACAGACTCTGGACCAGCCTCTGCTGCAAGGGCTTTGAGTTTGCTTTGCCATTTCACTGAAAACACAGTGAGGAAGAAACAACAGCAATGTCAAACAGAAGTGCCCCTAAATTGGGGGGTTCAGGTAAAAACTACTCCCCATGGGCATTTTGGGCACTGGCAAAGGCTGCCCAGGGAGGTGGTGGAGTGCCCATGCCTGGAGGTATTCCAGCCAGGTGTGTCCATGGCACTTGGGGCCTTGGTGGGGTTGGGTTGACGGTTTACAGGGAGATCTCAAAGGGCTGTTCCAACCCAGCCTATCCCACATGGTTCTGGCAGAACAGGACTGCTGAGCCCAGCCCTGGGCACTGTCCCACCACTGGTGTTTCCAAGGGGCATGCTCCACAGAACAAGGACAAAGGCTCCCAGGTGGTGCCTCCTGATTGCTGTTGCTGTTCAAGCTGCTGTTGCCATGGTGCTTGGCACTAGCTGCAGGCAGGTCCCTTCAGCTCTGCTGCTGCTCCTGTAGCTCACCTGCCAGTACCAGACCAGCATGGTGGGGGGCACTGCACTGAGCCTGGCCCACAGCTGTTGCCACGCTGGCAGCCCTGTCTCAGCCTCCTCTGCTCCACACTCAGCACCTCCAGCTCCCTCAGCTGCTCCTCCACAGCCCTGTGCTCCAGACCCTTCCCCAGCTTTGTACCCTTCTCTGGACCTGCTCCAGCCCCTCAGTGTCCTTCTGGCAGTGAGGGTCCAGAACTGCACCCAGCACTCAAGCTGTGGCCTCAGCAGTGCCCAGCCCAGGGGCTCAATCCCTGCCCTGCTCCTGCTGCCCACACCAGTGCTGATCCAGCCCTGGCCTCCTGGCTGTCCTGGTGACTGTTGTCCCCTTGCTACCTGGGAGAAGAGATCGACCCCCACCAGTCTCCAAAGTCCTTCCAGGGCATTGCAGAGGGCCAGCAGCTGCCAGCCCTTGCCCTGCTGAGCTGCCTGCACAGGTTTTTAGCTCCCCCACGAGTGCAAAGCTCTTCTCTCAAGTGCCTCCAGGAGCAGAGGTTCCTTCCCCTGCTGTCTGCAGCTCTTCACTCTGCACTCACCAAATGCTGCTCCTCTACCTGCTCTCAGACAGGAAACCTGTCCCCGTGATCCTGCTCTGCCTTTCCTCACCTGCTTGCCAGCAGGACAAACTGCCCGGCTCTCGTCTCTGTCTCCCCTCCACGCCAGTCCTCAAGGACCTGGCAATCCTTCTCTTCTCTGAAGCCAAGTGTCACACGCTGCCAGCAATGAGCAACCTCCCTCTGAACTCTCTCCTCAGCTCCCTGCATGGGCAGCAGCTCTCCCCTGCCTCAGAGGGCTGGCTGCTGGCACTGCTGCTGGCACTGCTACCACCACCCCTTGGGCTACCCTGGAGCACTGAGTTCTCTTTGCACTTTCTGCCCCTTGCAGCTCTGGTTACACAACCCCCAAGCAGCTCAGTCCCTGGAAGAGTGTGGGCAGTAGGTCCAGAGAGGTTCTCCTGTCACTCTGCTCTGCCCTGTTGAGGCCACACCTGGAGTGTTGTGTCTAGTCCTGGGCTGCCCAGGCCCAGAGGGACAGGAACCTGCTGGAGAGAGCCATGGGGAGGCTGTGAGGATGCTGAAGGGCCTGGAGCAGCTCTGTGAGGAGGGAAGGCTGAGAGCCATGGGGTTGAGAGTCTGCAGAGGAGAAGGCTGAGAGGGGACCTGCTCAGTATCTATGAATAGCTGAGGGGTGAGGGGCAAGAAGTAGGGGCCAGGCTCTGCTCAGTGGTGCCCAGTGCCAGGACAAGGGGCAATGGGCACAAATTGGAACATCAGAAGCCGCATCTGAATGTGAGGATCTTCTGAAACTGAAGGGTGCTGGAGGTCTGGAGGAGGCTGCCCAGAGAGGTGCTGGAGCCTCCTCTGGAGGGACTGCAGACCCTGCCCTGAGTGCCCCTGCTCTGGCAGTGGCTTGGGCTGGGTGATCTGCAGGGTCGCTTTCAACCCCTACCACTCTGTGATTTTAAGTGATGGTTTCCAGAACACCCCAAACCCCCAACCTCTGACCTTGGAGGAGATGTAAAGACCTGTCATAGACCCCAGCCCAGCCAGCTGCTGCCAAGCTGCAGACTCTCACCACCCCCGCAGGGAAGCGTTTGCCATTCAGTAGCAGCCATCCCATCACCTCGGATCTCCTGGAACTCAGATCGTTTCCCCAGCTGATTTTCCCTTTTCTTTAACATCTGACCTCAATTATCTCCAGGTTTTGAATTAATCAGTCCCTCAGGGCCCTTGCTGATTAGCTGACTGCATAGAAAGAGCTCTGGGCAGCAGACCCAGCGCACACCCAGGGTTGCCTGTTCTGTCACCTCAGACCGGTGGCTTGTGCCCAGTGGCAAGCACCAGCTGGGCTGTGCCTCCGCAACCAGGCTGCAGAAGCAATTTAGACCTTTAGCTGCCAAAGCTGTCAGAGGGGATGGTGGAGCTCTGGAGCCCTTTGCAGTGCCAGAAATGTTCTTGAGCAGTGGAGTAAGAGATGCAACTGAAGTGTCCAACCTGCAGGGAGGTTATGAAAACTGCAAGGCTGCAGCTGAGAGCTTCCCCAGACAACTAGCTGATGGCTACATCTGAGTTGGCTTTTGGCCTTAGATAGCTAAATTCAGAGAACTGTTTGGGTGGGAAAAGCCCTCTCAGACCATCCAGTCCAATCCAACCCAAAGCCATCGTGGCCCTTCCAAGCCATCCTGTGACAGTGAGCACCACCCTTAATGAGACCTCTTCAGGTCCATGGATTCTGGAGTGGGCATTACAAAATCTGATACTGATGAGGCCCCAGCACTTACCCAACCACCAACTGCAGCTTCTACTATTTATAGCCCTTCATAAGGAGCTAACAAACCTGCTGGCAAATGTGTTCAGGCCTTAGTGAAATCAATCACTGCTGCAGCTCTGAGCTGGTAATTAGGTGCCTGGGAAAGGAGAGGAGTCTGCAGCTGCGCACAGAGCCTCGGGCAGGTCCTCTGCCACTCCTGCACCAGCATTGCTTCAGGCTGCTCTGGGCTGGAGCTGGGGAAGGGAAGAGTCACCCACTGTAAGAAGAGATGGGGTTTGAGGCCATCTGGAAAAGCATAACAGGGTAACTAACCAAAGAGCTATTTGGGGTGGAAAGGGCCTACCAGTCCTGCTATGCCACACCTGGCTGGAACACCTCCAGGGATGGAGACTCCTTCACCTCCCCGGGCAGCCCATGCTAGTCCCTGACCGCGTTTCTGCAGCATAACCTGCCCCACAAGGAAGACATCCTACCCCCACTGACATCAGTCACTACTCAGAGGAGAGCAGAGGCCCTGCCAGGTGTCTTTGCTGACTTGAGGAATGGGATTGAAGCTTTATGACTCAAAGAAACCAACCAAAAGCCTTTTCCCCCTGTTGCCAGAAGCATCACATTGAGCTAAAGGATTATGACTCTGAAAGCAAATATCTCTTACAGGGAGCCAGGCCAAAAGCTGGCAGAGAGCTGCAGAGTAAATAGCCCTGAAATTGTTTTCTCTGCTCCATTTCAAAAGCTGGAGGCAGAGAATGTTTGACCTTTTGCAAAGCGAATGGTTTGCTGCGGGTCAGGGCACTGTTGGTACCCTGCAATCATTCTGCAGAACAAAGCTCTTGCTGCTGGTGCTGCCTGCTGCAGGAGCACTGCCAGTGGCATTTGTTCCTCTCAGCTCCAGAGCAGGTGGAGGAGAGTTTGCTGCTCCCTCCAGGCAGTCGGATGTCCAGAATAGCTAACAGGAGGAGTAAGCTGAATGCCGTGATTGTGCTACACGGTCCAGAAGGTGAGCAGCTGTCCAGCTGGGCAGGAGCCAGCTGTGGGCACTGCCAGCCAGAAGGCCAAGGGCAGCCTGGGCTGCATCCACAGCAGTGTGGGCAGAGATGGAGAGAGGGGATCCTGCCCCTCTGCTCTGCGCAGACCTCACCTGCAGCTATGCCCAGCTGCGGGAACAGGCTGGCAGAGTTGGGGCAGTTCAGGCTGGAGAGGAGAAGGCTGCAGGGAGAGCTCAGAGCTGCAGTTCAGTACCTGCAGGGGAGCTGCAGGCAGGTTGGGGAGGGACTGTGCAGAAGGGGCTGTGGGGACAGACTGAGGGCAATGGTTTGGCAGTGGAGCAGAGCAGAGTGAGGTTGGGCAGCAGGAGGAAGTTCTGCAGAGGGAGGCTGGGCAGAGATTGGCACAGGCTGCCCAGGGAGGTGGTGGAGGCTCTACCCCTGCAGCCATCCAAGGTCAGACCTGCTGTGTCCCTGAGCAGCTGCAGCTGGAGGTGTCCCTGTGCCTGCAGGGGGTTGGGTGACCTTGGCAGGTCCCTTCCAAGCCAAGGCACTGTGAGAGGAACGTCCAAGAGCCGCTCGCAGTCTGTCAGCTCTCACCTTGCTGTGCTCACAGAATACCAAAGACCTCTCTGCTGAGCTGCTCAGGGCTGCTGCAGGGAAAGGCAGAGCAGGGCAGGCTGGGGACAACAGGCCCTGTCCCATTCACTTCCAAAGTCAGAGCTGGCCCACAGCTGATTTACCTCCTTCATTAATGACCCTTGTTTGGACACTGCTCACTTGCCACAGACCCAGCATCTAGGTAACAGCCACCCCCTCCTCTGCCTTTTGCTGCCCTAATGATGGAGCCACAGAACAGAATTGCTTTGGCTGGAAAAGGCCTCCCAGATCAGTGACTCCAGCCAGCAATCCAGCCCCACCGTGGCCACTGAACCCTGGCACAAGTCCCATAGGCACACCTGGCTGCAACACCTCCAGGCATGGGGACTCCACCACCTCCCTGGGCAGCCTCTGCCATTTCCTGACCACCCTTGAGAGCAGGCAGCAGAGCTCAAGCCCAGCTCCCTGCAGCCTCCTCTCAGGGAGCTGCAGAGAGCAATGAGCTCTGCCCTCAGCCTCCTCTGCTCCACATTTAGCACCCCCAGCTCCCTCAGCTGCTCCCCAAGGCAAGTGCTGATGAAGTTTAAACCCTGACTTTGGATTCTATTCTCTGGGGAGCTGAAATATGCTAAAAATGAATTAAACTACCAGATTTCAATCATCTGTGCAGAGAAATGTATTCAATATATCTCCATTTGGAAGAGCTTTTCCTAGGATATGTAATTGCTTTGCAGCCCCAGATTATTCCTCAGAACTATTTTGATCTCTCTCCTAGTTCTGATAGTGTCTAGTGGCACTCCAAGAGGCAATCAGCAAAGCTCTGAGCGTTATCGTGCGGCTCAGACGCGCACGCACTCGCCCTGGCCTTCAAAAAGTCATCAGGAGCAGCTTTAAAAGAGCAGGACCAGGGTTAAGCAGCTGCCCCACTCTGAAGAGCAATGTCCTGGCTCAGTGGGGAGAGTTTGAGCCACAAAGCAGCCTTTGGGAAGGGAGCAGGCTCAGCCCTGCAGAGCCCCTGCGGCTCCTCAGGTGCTTTACATTGGTGGCCCATGCTCAGCAGCTGCCCAAGCAGCAGGCAGAGGACCCTCACTTAGCTCTCTGGTCTGCAGGCAAGCACCTGCCAGAGGTGAGACTCTGCTGCTGCAGGGGTGAAATTGAGTCCCAAATCTTTATGGTCTTAGAGGCCTCTTCCAACAGAAACCATTTGTTGCCCCTGTTGGATTCCTCTGCCAAGGCTCCCTAACAGGAGGACTTTGACCTCATTTCATGCAAGACAGGAGGTCCTGTTTGATACCTACAGACAGCACAGGCTGGACTGACCCAGCTGAGCTCTGACCAAACAGCTTAAAGCAAGGGCTGATGACTACAGTCAGCCCATGTACGAGCTAAACCCCAGCAGCTACTCCACCACCTGATGACTCCTCCTTGGAAAGAAGGGGGATCAGGAGAAGGAGAGGAGACCCCCAGGCTGAACTGCAAATGGACTCAGTGAGATAACCAAACTGGCACCAAAGCCCTCACAGGAAACATGAAGTGGAACCCAGCCTGGCAAAGGGCACTCACAGCAGGCAGGAGCAGGAGGAAGAGCAGGTCAAGGTGCAGCCCAAGCAGGAAGCTCCTCCCTCCTCAGACCACCCCCTCTGTGCTGGAGGTGATGCTCATGGCCTGAGACTCATCTGGAGTCAACTGGAGGCAGCTGTGCTGGCTGGCTCAGAGCTGCTGGTGGCCTGCAGCTGGTGGCTGGCCTGGCACCCTTCACAACTGGGAAGCCACAGGACTGAAATCACTCAAAGAATCATAGCATGGGTTGGAAGGGACCTTCAAGACCATCCAGTTCTAGCCCCCTGGCATGGGCTGGGACAGCTCCCAGCAGCCCAGGCTGCACAGCACCTCATGGTGCTCAAGCAAGAGCTCCTTCCCCTGGCAGCAGATGAAAGTCCTCCTGGTATGCAGCACTGGCAAAGCAGCTTGCCCTGGTCCCAGGAGAGAATCTCACCCAGTCACCAGCCCTGGGACTGCTCCACAAATGGCACTCTGGGACATGGTTCAGTGGCCATGGTGGTGGTGGGTTGGTGCTTGGACTGGATGATCTCAGGGGTCTTTAAGAGGAGACCTCAGCACCCTCTGGGGCTACCCAGAAGGAGCTTGTGGAGAGGTTTGAGCTGGTCTCTTCTCACAGGCAGTTAGTGAGGGAACAGCAGGGAATGGCCTGAAGGTGCAGCAGGGCAGGCTTGGAGAGGACCTTAGGAAGAGTTCCCAGCAGGAGTGGTGAGGCTTTGGCACAGGGTGCCCGGGGAGGGAGCTGAGGCACCCTGGACAGGTTTAAAGGTCGTCTAGGTGCTGGGGGGTATGGTTTAGGGAGGACTCTGCAGCGTAGGGTTAATGGTTGGATTTGGTGGTCCCAGGGGTCTTTTATACCCTGAATAGCTCTGGAATTCTTCTCCAGCCCAAACAATTCTGTTTCTCTGATTCCGTGACCCTGTGGATCCTGCTCCTGCAGCTGGTCCAAGTGCACAAGCACAAAGCAGTACTGACACAGGCAGACAGACCCCAGGAGCTCTCAGAGCCCTTCGATGTGGTTTTAATCCCGACAGAACTCATCATGTGCCCACAGACTTTAATTGTTTTTTCCTTTCCCTTATTAGTAGCCCCTCTGGGGATCATTAATCCCTGAATAATTGAGAAACAGTGGCTAAGCTGTTAGCTTTAAGTGACACATTAGGAGATGTCATGGAAATTGATGGCTGGAGCTGTAATTGAGAGGAATGCTCAGGAGTTGAGGGCTCTGCCCTTGCATTTTTACTGCTCTATTAAACTGCTGAGCTGCTGCAAGCCTGCACCTGGCCGCGGTGGCTAATCAGAAGCCATCCAAGGGCTCTTAGCCCTTGCAGGGAATCAATAATCATTACTTAGACAGGAGGCAAATAGGAAATATTTAATAGGGAAGCTCGTCCGCCCTCATGGATAACGGGATTGCTTCAGCAGGAAAAGACCTTCAAGATTCATGGATCCAAGGAACGGCTTGGAAGGGACATTCAGGCTCATCCAGTTACAGATGGGTGTCGTTGGCAGGGACACCTCCCACTGGACCAGGCTGCTGAAGGGCTCAGCCTCCTCCGACGGCAGCCTTGGAGGACCTCCAGGAAGGGGGCATCCAGGATCTGCCCGGGCAGCCTGTCCAGTGTCTCACCACCCTTATTATAAAGATCATTGAGTCCAATCAGTATCAAGCGACAGAATGAGAGCAAATGGCCCAAGAAGGGCACCAGCAGCCTGGCCTGGGTCAGCGCTGGTGTGGGCAGAAGGACCAGAGCAGGGATTGTGCCCCTGGGCTGGGCACTGCTGAGGCCACAGTTCTGGATTCAGTTCTGGGCCCTCCCTGTCGGAAGGACACTGAGGGGCTGGAGCAGGTCCAGAGAAGGGCATAAAGCTGGGGAAGGGTCTGGAGCACAGGGCTGGGGAGGAGAAACTCCACCTTAACACGAGGAGGAACTTCTGCAACTGGAAGGTGGTGCCCAGAGAGGTGCTGGAGCCTCCTGCTCTGGAGCCTTTCTAGACCCACCTGGCCATGTTCCTGTGTGCCCTGCCCTGGGTGTCCCTGCCTTGGCAGGGTGTTGGACTCAAGTGACCTCCAGAGGTCCCTTCCAACCCCCAGTGTTCTGTGATACTGAAGACCTCACCTCTGTTTAGGAGTGCTGAGGGCAGCTGCAGTCAGAGCAGGGCAGGGGAGGCAGTAAGGACCCTCCTGCAGCCATGAGCACCTCTCCAGCCTGGGCGGGAGAGAGCACCGAAACTGCCTTTGCTGTTGTCCCTGGGGCTGACCTGACTCCCAGGGCTTGTCCTTTGCTCTGAATATTAACAAAGCATACCTTGCAGTAAATATTTTTTATTCCTTTTGCTAGTTGCAGCCACTCAGGCAAACACTGATAAATCAGAGGGCAGGAGAAGCTGAAGAGAAGGGTTTTGACATTAGTGATTTTTACACAGTCTGCCAAAACACTGCTTCTTGGGGGTGCTGATGGCTCTTTATCCTGCTTATGCCTCTTGCTGCTGCACACAGATCAATGCTTCCCACAACAGGGCAGGGGAAAGCCTGGAAATTATCCCCTGTGACAGAAGTGAAAAATAAGAGGCAGGTGAGATCCCCAATAAAGCTCCAATTGGGATGAAAAAATAATAATAATCATTTCCCTTGCTCCTGCAGCTGCCAGCAGAGAAAGAGAACTAGAATGAGCTGTGCTCAGCCCCAGACGGAGGATGTCAGCCACAGCAAAGGAACACTTCCAGCTGTGCCTCCCACCGAGGGCTGCCGAGGCTGCAGCTGCGCAGGAAGCTGCTCTGGGGGCATCCAATCTCCTGCAGCAGCACAGTGCAGACCTGCAGCAGAGTGGCTCAGAGAAGGACCTGGCAGTGCTGGGGCGCAAGAAGCTCTGCATGGGACACCAATGGCCTCCTGGCCAAGGTCAGTGTGTCCCTGGAAAATGAGGAAGAGTGTGGCCAGGTGGCCAGGGCAGGTTCTTCTAATGCTCTGCCCTGCTGAGGGCACACCTGCATCAGTGTTCCCAGTGCTGGGCTGCCTGGTTCCAGAGGGACAGGAACCTGCTGGAGAGAGCCCAGGGGAGGTTGTGAGGATGCTGAAAGCCTGGAACAGCTCTGTTGTTCGGAAAGGCTGAGAGCCATGAGGCTGAGAGCCTGCAAAGGAGAAGGCTGAGAGGGGACCTGCTCAGTGTCTGTGAAGAGCTGAGGGGTGGGGGGAAAGAAGCAGGGGCCAGGCTCTGCTCAGGGGTGTCCTGGTATAGGACAAGGGACAATGGACACCAACTGCAACCCAGGAGGTTGCAGCTCAGCATGAGGAGAAAGTTGTTTGGTGTGAGGGTGCTGGAACCTGGAGCAGGCTGCCCAGAGAGGCTGTGGAGTGTCCTGCTCTGGAGGCTTCCAAGCCCACCTGGAGTTGTTCCTGGGTGCCCTGTCTTGGGTGGCCCTGCTCTGGTAGAAGGGTTGGAGTTGATCTCCAGAGGTCCCTTCCAAGCCCTTCCAAGCAGCCTGGTTCTGTGATGCCATGAGCTGGGCATGCTGAGGCCAACCAGAGGCTGTGTGCCAGGCCCTGCTGTCTGCCTCTGTGGAAGGAGCAGGGAGGACTCTGCTGCATGCAGCCTCTGCACGGGGCCTGCCTGGGCTCCTGCAGCTGCCATCCATCACCAGAGCAGCAGAGGAGATGTCTGTCTGCTGAACACTCCCTCTGACAGGACAAAAACAACACCTCACAATGTTCACAGCTCCCTATTTACTCCTCACACAGACTGCTACAGCCTGACAAATGAGAACCTCTGGTACGGAATCATGAGGAGAATGCAAAATCAGTGTCTAGAGAGTGAGGAGTGTGTTGTGATAGAGAATCCCTGCATGGTGGGGCTGGAAGGGGCCTCTGGAGAGCATCCAGTCCAACACCCTGCTAAAGCAGGGCACCCACAGCAGCTTGCCCAGCACCACAATGGGCAGGGGGATCTTGGAAGCATCCAGAGCAGGAGACTCCACAGCCTCTCTGGGCAGCCTGCTCCAGGCTCCAGCACCCTCACACCAGACAACTTTCTCCTCACGCTGAGCTGCAACCTCCTGGGTTGCAGTTGGTGTCCATTGTCCCTTATCCTATCCCAGGACACCCCTGAGCAGAGCCTGGCCCCTACTTCTTGCCCCCCACTCCTCAGCTCTTCACAGACACTGAGCAGAATGAAAAAGTGGTCAGGGACTGGCAGAGGCTGCCCAGGGAGGTGGTGGAGTCACTGTGCCTGGAGGTATTGCAGCCAGGTGTGCCCATGGTCCCTGGCACCATGTTCAGTGCCCATGGTGGGGCTGGGTTGGTTGCTGGGCTGGATGCTCTTGGAGGCTTTTTCCAAGCTGGGTGATCAATTCTCTGCTGTGTTCCAATCAGGGCTGCAGCACTCTGGTTGACTTCTGAAGCTGATGTGCAACACTCAGCACCTTCAGTGTGTGGTTAGGACCCAGCTGGAAACCAGGAGAGCCTCAGAGGGCTGAGAGAGAGGTTGGTGGTGAGCATGCCCTGGAGCAGGAGGTGGATTCCCTTCTGCTCACCCTAACTGCCCTGTTCCTATGGTCTCCTCCTGACCTGGGCCCCCTC
>VWZE01012323.1:309838-332465 GCA_013396675.1 Eubucco bourcierii | reverse complement strand
CTCTTTTTTTTTTTTTTTTTTTTTTTTTCTCAGATTACCCAGATGTGGAACAATATCAGGGGCTTGAATCTCATCACAGAGTGCAGGGAAAAGCTCTGCTGTCAACTGGAGGCATTTTAGGCAAGAAGCAACCAGGACAGGCAGTAGTGGGCGGCAGCTTGGCTGTCTCTGCACTGCCTTTGCTTAATCAAAAGGTGTCTTGAAACTGGAGCCATTAACGACCTTGGCCTGGCTTTTACTGATGGAGCACTTCCAGAGTGGCTGCAGACTGGTGAGACACAACAAAATTAATGTGGAATTCTTTTCCAAAAAGTGTTTTTTACTCTTTCTTCCCAATAACATTTGATATAATGAGATCTGTTACACTCCCGTGGCTGCCTGTGTCTGAGGAGCACCACACCAGGAATCCTGCTGGCAAACTCCATTGTTTCTCCTCAGTTTGCTAACGATTCCTGGTTAACACTGGAAATGATCACCAAGTGAATGATGCCTCTCTGGGGGCAGAGCTGCGTGAGGAAATGCCTGTGAGACCACACCTGGAGTACTAGAGGCTTCCAAGCCCACCTGGAGGTGTTCCTGGGTACCCTGCCCTGGGTGCCCCTGCTCTGGCAGAGGGGTTGGAGTTGATCTCCAGAGGTCCCTTCCAAGCCCAGCACTCTGTGGTTCTGTGATATTCCTTTCAGCCTGGGTCTGTGGAGTTGCACAGAAATGGAACCCCCTCAGGCAAGCAGCAGTGAAGCTGACAGAGCTAACTCCAGGCAGCACTAAAATAGACTTCACAAAGGCACTGAAAAGCTTTTTACTGCCCCAATTTTACTGAAAACAGCTCCCTGGAGAGCAGAGTTGTCTGATCCCTGCTCTCTGCAGGCAACTCGTCCAGCACCACCAGATGAACGTCTCCTGGACGTGGTGCCAGCTATTTTGGGCTACCTCTGTTGCAGTCACCTTTGAGGCACCATCTGAGCACAGATTTCCCTTTCCCAAGCACCTAAAGGCACTGTCAGGGCTGCAGGCCAAAGCAGGCACTAAGCAGCCTGCAGCACAAAGTGGTGCAAAGCTGAGCTGCACCATCCACAGAAGGGCTGGGGAGGAAGAGCTGGAGCAGCCATAAGGAAGAGCTGGAATGGTGGAGAAGAGAGCTGGAGCAGCCATGGGGAAGAGCTGGAGTGGTGGAGAGGAGAGCTGGAGAGGCCATGGGGAAGAGCTGGAGCAGCCATGGGGAAGAGCTGGAGCAGCAGAGACTTAGGCAGAGTGAAATCTGCTGCAGCAGGAGTGCTTGGACTCCATGATCTTAAAGGTTTCTTCCAATCAAACCAATTCTGGGCTTCTAGCACTCCATGATTGTAGGATTTTAACATTCCATGATTCTAGGATTCCAAGAAGCTTCAGGAAGACCTCAGAGAAGCCTTCCACTACCTGAAGGGGCTCCATGGGAGCTGGGGAGGGACTTGTGACAAGGGCTGGGTTTGGAAACTCTGCAGAGCAGGAGACTCCACAGCCTCTCTAGGCAGCCTGCTCCAGGCCTTCAGCATCCTCACACCAAACAACTTTCTCCTCATGTTGAGGTGGAACCTCCTGGGTTCCAGTTTGTGCCCCTTGCCCCTTGTCCTGCCCCTGGGCACCACTGCAAGAGTCCAGCCCCAGTCTCTTGCCCCCACCCTTTAGCTCTTGCTAAGCACCGCTCTGGCTTCTCCTGTGTTGTCCTTCTCTAGACCTGGAGGAGCAATCAGGACACTGCAGCTGTGAAGGAAGCAGGGACTGGAAGCTGAGGAGCAGCTCAAAGATAAGAACTTCATCCAAGCTGCCTCTCAGGGTTTGTCACCTACAATTAATTCCATTCAGAGGAAGCTGGGTTGTGCCCACAAAAGCTGCCAGGTTGCTCTGAACTGGGCTCCAGGTGATCCATGTGCCCTGAGTGCAAACTGCCAGGATGCCCTTTTCTGTTGATCTGAGATGCAAAGCTGGGAGCCAGAGCACAGCTTTCTGCAAAGCCTCTGGAGTTTGTTTTGAGAGGGCAGAAAATGAAAGAAATTGCAAAGTGACCTTTGTATGGAAAAGAGACAGCACTGGTGCACGTCACAGCCAGCAAACACAGGGTACTGCTGCCAGGCACTGGGCACTGTGCAGATGGAAAGGCTCAGAGGGCACCGTGGCTGTCATGGCTGGTCCGTGGCTGTCGTCCCAGGAAACTGCAGTCAGTGGTTCAGTGCTGAAAGAGGAGTGGCTGCTCGTGGGNGTTGATCTGAGATGCAAAGCTGGGAGCCAGAGCACAGCTTTCTGCAAAGCCTCTGGAGTTTGTTTTGAGAGGGCAGAAAATGAAAGAAATTGCAAAGTGACCTTTGTATGGAAAAGAGACAGCACTGGTGCACGTCACAGCCAGCAAACACAGGGTACTGCTGCCAGGCACTGGGCACTGTGCAGATGGAAAGGCTCAGAGGGCACCGTGGCTGTCATGGCTGGTCCGTGGCTGTCGTCCCAGGAAACTGCAGTCAGTGGTTCAGTGCTGAAAGAGGAGTGGCTGCTCGTGGAGCACAGGGACAGGGGCAGGGGCAGCACAGGGGCAGGGGCAGCACAGGGACAGGGGCGGCACAGGGACAGGGGCAGCAGCTCTGCTGCAGATTTTGGAGCAGCTGAGAAATTGTGGCTTGGTCAGAGAGGAAGGTTGGGAAGAAGCAAGGGCTGGAAAGGCACAGCTGTGGGCTGGAAAGCAGAGCTCAGCCCCTTCATCTGAGAGCAGAGAGGTCTGTGGGGCCAACCCCACATAATCATTAACTAATTCCCTGGGAATAGAAATCTCTTAATGGAGAACAGGCAGAAAGGGAGAGTGATGGTCTGGAGGAGGCTTCAGCTAACAGATCCTCTCACCCTGAAGAGTATTTATGAATCCAGGCTGCACCTCGTGGTGAGCCATGTGGTGGGTATCAGACAGGAATTCATTCAAGAGATTCTGGCTTGGTTTGCAGGATAGATCCTTCCTATGAAGCCAGGCTGCCAGAGCTGGGTCTGTCCAGCCTGGAGAAAAGAAGGCTCCAGGGAGGCCTTAGGGCTGGATTTCAGTATCTGTAGGGGAACTGCAGGGAGGCTGGGGAGGGACTGTTCAGAGGGGGTTGTGGGTGCAGGCCAAGGGCAATGGTTTGGAAGTGGAGCAGAGCAGAGTTAGGTTTGGCAGCAGGAGGAAGCTCTGCAGAGGGAGGCTGGGCAGAGACTGGTACAGGCTGCCCAGGGAAGTGGTGGAGTCCCCATCCTGGAGACACTGAGGCTCAGACCTGCTGTGCCGCTGTGCAGCTGCAGCTGGAGGTGTCCCTGTGCTTCCAGGGGATTGGAAAAGATGAGCTTGGAGGGTCCCTTCCAGCTCAGTGCAGTCTGTAGTGTTCTGACTCCAGCTGAATTCCAGCATCCTGAGCTGCTCTATATTTGCACGTGGAGGAGCAGAGCTCTGCCGTCATTTCCAAACCATTTCCACTTTGCCTTGGACAAAGTGGACAGCTCATTTACTGTCCTGTGATGAGAGTGATGTTCAAAGGTTTGGAAAGCAGAAATCCCAACCCAGCCTGCCCCCGGTCCCATCAGTACCCATCCTGTCCTGGCTCCACCCAGGAAGGACAAAACAGCAGGCTCTGGAAGGTCACCGTTGGAGTTAAAAGTCCTAACGAATGCTGACAGGACAAACAAAAGAGGGCACCTGTGTGAGCTCTTCAGCTCACTTCAGAAGGCAAAACCGACCTTCAAGACCTGCAATCCATCTTTCACTCCTGGGGAGGTGACAGGGTGAGGGGCAATGGACACAAAGTGGAGTCGAGGAGGTTCCACTTAGATGTAAGGAAGAAATTAATTTTGAGGGTGCTGGAGCCCTGGAGTGGGATGGCCAGGGGAGGGTGGAGCCTGCACCTCCGGAAGCATTCCAGACTCACCTAAACATGTAGAAGGTTGGACTCGATGATCTTAGGTCTTGTCCAGGCTTAGTGAGTCCTTGCTCTGGCACCTCCGCGTGTGATTTCCTCCAGGTGACCCTGATCTAGCAGGGGTTTGGACTAGAAGGTCTTCCGAGATCCCTTCCAGCCCCGCCGTGCTGTGGTAGCAAACTGACCCTTGCAGGGGTGACGTTCTGCTCGGGGACAGAGCCAACGTTCTGCAGAGTCAGAGGCTGCTGGCACAGTTTTACAGTTTCCCACACAGCACTGCCTTGGATCTGGCCCAGCTGCCGCGGCAGCTGGCTGCCCGGTGCCCTGCAGGGCTCCGCTGCCCCAGGCCGCCCGCAGCAGCCGCAGGATGCCGGCAGCAGGCACCCAGCCCTGCGGTCACGGAGCGCCCTCTAGCGGCTGGAAACAGCAAGCGGCTCTCCGTGAACCCCGCCCCGGGCTGCTCCTGCTGCGTCTGAAAGTCGCACAAAGACCCTCTCTGGCCAGGCTGCAGCCATGGGTCAAGATCAGCTGGATGAGGTCCAGCAAGGCCAAGTGCTGGGTCCTACTCTTGAAGCACAACAACCCCAAGAAAGCTCCAGGCTGGGGGCAGAGTAGCTGGAAAGAGCCCAGCAGAGAAGGACTTGGGGTAGCTGGGTGACAGGCCCAGGTCCTTCAGCTGCTCCTCCCCAGCCCTGTGCTCCAGACCCTTCCACATCTTCGTGCCCTTCTCTGGACCTGCTCCAGCCCTTCAGTGTCCTTCTAGCACTGGGGACCACAAACTGAACCCAGCACTCAAGCTGCAGCCTCAGCAGTACCCAGCCCAGGGGCACAATCCTTGCCCTGCTCCTGTTGCCCACACCAGTGCTGATCCAGCCCAGGCTGCTGGTGCCCTTCTTGCCCACCTGGGCACAGCCTGGCTCATCTTCAGACTGAAATGAGGAAAAGGAGGGGAAAAAAGAGAACTCCCAAGGCACGAAGGTCTGAAAGGTCTTTACTCATGTCATGACTGGTAGGCACACACTGGCACAGCACCACTGCAGAGGTGTCCTCCTGCTAGATGAAGTAGCCCAGGCACTTGTTCCTCTCAATGTCCATTTCCTCAGTTTCCAGCTCGTAGTGTTTCATGGCCACAAAGTACCTGATGAAGCTTTCTCCCAAGGCTTCCTTGATGCACGAATCCTTCTCCAGTGCCACAAGAGCATCTTCCAGTTTCAGAGGGACCGAGGAGTGTTTCAGGTCAGTGCTGTGGTTTTCTTCTTCCAGCATTTCATCGTACCTCAGCCCTCTCTTGATGCCATCCAGGCCTGCAGCAATGGTAGCAGCAAGGACCAGGTAGGGGTTGGCCGTGGCAGAACTGAGTTTGTTCTCGATGAGGGTTCCCTTGCCGCCGTGGCACTTGACGTTGAAGGCACAGCTGTTGTCGTTGTAGGCCCACTGGGCATTGACAGTCTCTTTGGACTCCTTGCTGTACTTGGAGTAGGGCTTGCGGCAGCTGGTGGTAGGAGCCATCAGGCAGCTGATGGCCGCAGCGTGGGCCAGCAGCCCTGACAGCCAGTGCTTGCCCATCTCTGACATCTCTTCTGCCCCATAGCCAGCAGAGAAGAGATTCTTCTGCCCGTTCAGGTCCCACAGGCTGTGTGCCAGGGCCCCCGAGTTGTAGAAGCCTGACTCTGAGAAGAAGCTGGCCACGTAGTTGTACTTCTTGGCCACCTCTTTGATGCCCGTGCGGAAGGTGAAGGCGCTGTCGGCGGCGTCGATGCCAAAGGCTGGGTGAAAGGTGATCTCCATCTGCCCAGGCCCGCTGGAGGAAGAGAAGCTCTCGATGTTGGCACCAGCATAGTACATCCCTTCGATGAGCTCCTGGACGAAGGTCTGGTCGTGGTTGTTGAGGATGGTGGCTGCAGGAAAGGAGATTGTCTTGGAGTTCACCACCTCGGTGATGCCATAGATACAAAACTCATAGGTGAAAGCAGAGTAGAGAGAAAAGCCATGGGCTTGGAGCTGGCTCAGCTGCCTCTTGGCGATGTGCCTTGGGGAGGTCATCAGGGGGCTGCCCAGCACGGTGAAGGAGTCACAGATGACTCGAGCGGTCTGCTCGGTCCAGGGCAGTACACGGAAGGTGCAGAGGTCGGGGTTCAGGATGATGTCACAGTTGAAATTGGTGGCATTGATGTAGTCTAATTCATTATCTTTGGGGTTCAGAGTCAGCTCCAGGTAACTCCTGGGCATGGCAACACCATGGATGGCCTTCTCCTAAAGACAGAGCAGAAAGGCAGGTTGGCAAAGGAGAAGCAGCTCCAAGGGTTGCCTTCTCCTAACCATGGGGCAGAAAGGCAGGTTGGCAAAGAGGAAAAGTCCAGAGTGGCTTTCTGCAGGACACAGAAACCTCACATTCTCAGTGAGGAAACCAGAACAGAAAGCCTAACAGAAAGCTAAAATGCAGCAGGCACTGCAGGGGAAGGCAAGGACTAGGCCCTGTGCCAGTGTGAAGCACAAGTTCAGTACAGCTGGCAGGAGCACCCTGTCAGCAAGGCTGCCAGTGCCTGCCTGCACAAAGCCATGCAATCAGTGAGGCTGGAAAAGCCCTCTGAGAGCAACCAGCCTAACCACCAACCCAACTCCACCATGGCCACCAAACCATGGTCCCAGGTGCCATGGCCACACCTGTCTGGAACATCTCCAGACATGGGGACTCCACCCACCTCCCTGGGAAGTCTGTGCCAGTCCCTGACCACTCTTGCACCAAAGAAACATTCCCTGATGTCCACTCCAAGCCTCCCCCAGCCCCATTCCAGGCCACAGGCAGCTGCAGAGGACAGATCATGGCTTCTGTATTTCAGTCTCTGCCATCATTAAGAAGAAAAATCAAATCAAATTTGCTGCCCAGAGAGGTTGTGGAGTCTCCTTCTCTGGAGAGCTTCCAACTGCCCCTGGCCATTGTGACCCTGGGCAAGCTGCTGTGGGTGTCCTACTTTAGCAGGGAGGTTGGGCTGGATGATCTCCTGAGGTCCCTTCCGACCCCACCATGCTGTGAGTCTGTGAAAATTAAGGGCCAGGCCATGAAAACACACAAAGACAGAGAGAGAAAGCAGAAGGACTCACATGGAAGAAGCGAGAGGGAATGTTCTTGGACCTGGACACGCCGTGGAGGTCTGTGGATTCAAACCTGACAAACTGGACACTGTCCCTGGCCATCTGCTGCTTGATGAACTCAATGTGAGAGAAGAGATGAAGCAGGGTTGAATTTCCCAGGTCATTCACCTCGGGCTCTCTGCTGGATGCTGGAAGTGCAGAGGAATGCTCAGGTCAAACGAAACAGGGAACGTTGGAGGGGGGGGAAGGCTGCAGCAGGCTGCCCAGAGACAGGGCTGAGGGCCCATCCTTGCAGTCATTCAAGGTCAGACTTGCTGTGGCCCTGGGCAGCCTGCTCGAGTTGGAGGTGTCTCTGCTGCCTGCAGGGGTGCACAAGATGAGCTTTGAGCGTCCCTTCCAACCCAGTGCAATCCGTGAGGCTGTGCTCAGCTCGCTACAGCCCCCGGGGAGAGCTGAGTTTGGTCTCGCCCAGGAGGGGGCAACAGAGGAGGCAGCTGTGATAGGAGAGCCGCAGAGCACTGCTAGGCTTGCAAGAGACCTGTGGGACCCTGCTGCTCTGAGGCTAATTGGAATATTTTAACGAGAGAAATTAGGTCATTGGTTGTAAAAAAGAAAATAATGGTGAAGTCTGTACCATTGCTTGCTCTGCTGAGAGGGATAAAAAGCCAAACTGCCAGCAGCGTGTCCCACTCTGGTCAGTGCCCCTGGAGCTATTTGCTGCCTCCTCGCTCTAATACATCTCTTCTAACCTTGGCCAACAGAAAACAACCTAAGCTCTGCTGCTTGTTCTCTTTGTCTGTCTGGGAAAGTAGAGGCAGAATCTTTAAGCCCCTTCTGGGCAGTTTTCTTTGCCTGGGAGAGAGATTGTATTTCTGTGATATTTCTTGTCAATGGCTGTAACTGCCTGTAAACAGACTGTGCAGAAGTGCTGGTGAATGCAAGCAGAGCTTCAGCTTACTGCAGAGCCCTCTCAGCTGCTCTGGTAATGTCAATTGTCTCTATGTGTGTGCACTTCCTAACCCAGCACAGAGAGCGCCCAGCCCAGCCACCAACCCAGCCCCACCATGGCCACTGAACCCTGGCCCCAGGTGCCATGGGCACACCTTTCTGCAACACCTCCAGCCGTGGGGACTCCACCACCTCCCTGGGCAGCCTCTGACATTCCCTGACCACTCTGGCACCAAAGACATTTTTCCTCCTCTCCAACCTAACCCTGCCCTGGCACCGTCCCAGGGCAGGTCCTCTCCTCTCCCCTGAGGGCAGGCAGCAGAGCCCAAGCCCAGCTGCCTGCAGCCTCCTCTCAGGGAGCTGCAGAGAGCAATGAGCTTTGCCCTCAGCCTCCTCTGCTTCACACTGAACACCTCGAGCTTCCTCAGCTGCTCCTCTCCAGGCTCACCTCCCTTCTCAGCCTGCTCTTTTCCAGGTTCTCAGCCCCAGGGCTCTCAGCCTTTGCTCCTCACAGAGCTGCTCCAGGTCCCTCAGCATCTTCACGGCCTCCATTGGACTCTCTCCAGTACTTCCCTGACCCTCATGGACTGGGGAGCCCAGAACTGGATGCAACACTCCAGGCCCAGAGTATCTTGTCCTGACTTCTCCAAGCTGGGTACCGCAGTTTGTCTGCAGAGAAATGCTGCTGAACTACCACCAGAAGATGTCTTCCAGCTGTCTGATAGCAGCAGATAGCAGCAGAAGGCAGGAGTGCTGCAAGAAGCCAGCAGCAGAACCTGATCCAGATGGAGATGTCCCTGTTCACTGCAGGGTGCTTGGATTAGATTTGTGGTTGTAGCAGGTCCAGAGAAGAGCAACCAAGCTGGGGAAGGGACTGGAGCACAGGGCTGGGGAGGAGCAGCTGAGGGAGCTGGGGTTGCTCAGTGTGCAGCAGAGGAGGCTGAGGGCAGAGCTCATTGCTCTCTGCAGCTCCCTGGGAGGAGGCTGCAGGCAGCTGGGCTTGGGCTCTGCTGCCTGCTCTCAGGGGAGAGAAGGAGAGGAAATGTCCTGGGATGGTGCCAGGGCAGGGTTAGGTTGGAGAGGAGGAAAAATGTCTTTGGTGCAGGAGTGGTCAGGGCCTGGCAGAGGCTGCCTAGGGAGGTGGTGGAGTCCTTATGCCTGGAGGTGTTCCAGGTAGGTGTGCCCATGGCACCTGGGGGCATGTGGCCATGGTGGGGTTGGGTTGCTGGCTGGGCTGGATGCTCTTGGAAGTCTCCTCCAACCTTAATGGTTCTCTGGTTGTGTTCTGTGGGAGGAAGGTTGCTCTCAATAATCTTAAGAGGTCTTTTCCAACTCAAGCAGTTCTCTGATTCTGGGTAGGAGGTCTCTGCTCACTACAGGGGGTGGAACTAGCTGACCTTTCAGGGTCCCTTCCAGCCCAACCCATCCCATGAGTCCGTGGTTTAAGCCCCCGAAGCAGGAGGAGCACTGTCTGCAGGAGGACAGCAGGTGATGTTTTAATTCCTTACCAGCATGGTCTGCAGAGGAGTCAAACTGAATCTCAGCATCTGGGCTTCCTGCGTGCAGGGGCGCTGCTGGCAGCCCCAGAACCAGCTGGTCCATGTCACTGCCTGCTGCTTGCTGCTGGTCTGAGCCTGCGGAGCTGAGGACCAGGAGGTGCCTGCCCTGCTGCCCTGCGCCCTCCTGGCGCAAGCTGTGGTGCTTTCGGTGCTCCTCTCCAAAACGGGGACCGAAGGTGCCAAAGGGTCTGCCTGCCTTCTCCCCTGGCTTCTCCCAGGGCTTGGAGTTCTTCTGAGGGAAAGGGCTCCCTGCCTGGCCACTGTGACTGTGCCCGTGGGCAGGCAGAGGCCCTTCCCTCAGCAGGGTCTTCAGCTCTTGCAGGCTTTGTGCAGGAAAGTCTGGTGGTGCGGGGAAGGCCTCTGCAGGGCAGCACAGGGAGCCCATCCTGCTCACCTGAAACTTGACCTCTTCCATCCTACCCCACTCTTGCTGCTCACTCTCTGCCTTCTCGCTGCTCTCTGCCTTGCCTGCTGCCTCTCCATGCCCAGCCTTCCCTGTGCCCCTTGCTGGCTGCACACCCACGGGAAGCTCGCTTCTGGTCGGTGTTTCCACCTCCTGCTGTCTCTTCTCTATCGCTCTTTTCCCAGTGCCAGCACTTCCCTGGATTACTTCTCTGTCTGTATACACCTCTTCTTCGATGCCACTGGCACCTTGGGCACTGCCAGCACCCGCTCTGTCCTTCTGTCCCAGAGGAGAGGAGGCAGCCAGGCTGTGAGGAGGCTGTGCTGCTGCTGCTCCTGAGCCAGCAGGGCTCCCTGCCAGGGCACAAGGCTCCGGCACTCTGCAGGTGTGGGGCAGCTCCATCTTCTCATTTTCTAAAGGAGGGAGGTACTTGGTAGGGCCTTTGACTCCCTTTTTCTTTCTGAAACCACACATATTGTTGCCATCAACTTCATCATTGTCACTTTCAGAGGTGTTCTGTAACCAGCAATAAAATATACAACCAAACAACATGCATCAACCAGAGGGAAGGTGCCAGTGCAGTCCCAACCAGCGCCAGCCACTGCACAGCGCTGCCACACTCCTTGCTGATGGAGCTCTCTGTGGGCATTCAACAACCTTCAGATTCTGTTCTTTTCATAGGAAAAAAATATTTTTCTTATAGCTTAGGATAAAGTAGGTGAAAAACGTCTTTTTTGTACCATTTGTAGGTGGATCCAGTGGATGAAAATACAAGAAATTGGACAACATGGGGCTTGGTTTGTCAAATGTGGGGTTTAAATGTGAAAGGGAAAGTGTAATTACATCTCAAAGAAGATACTGAAATTGCAACCCAAAGGCCTAATCCCCTGCTGATCTGAGGTGTGCTGCCGTGGCTCGGCCAGGAGCCATCCTGTTTCACTATCTCCTTGCTCATACTGGAAGCTTTTGCATTCAAAAAGACATTTTTTGCCCCTACTCCTGGCAATTCCTGAAACCAGCCAGCTTTGACATTGATTTTGGGAACTACTTGCACGCAAAAACTGAAGTTCCAAGGTGGTGGCTGCCAGGACAAGCCCACTGTTGGATGTGTCAGCAGAGAAGTGGCAGAAGAAGACCTTTAGATGTGGCATTGAGGTGACTGCGATCGTAGCAGCTTTTTAGAGGGATGGAAACCAGTGGAGAAAGTGCCAGAGAACCCAGGAGCTACAAAACTTCATCTGCCTGCCTTATCCCCAGGAGTGTCAGCAGACATTGTGGTCATCACCCAGCCCGGGCATCTGGGGGTCATCATCCAGCCTGGGCATCCTGGTGCTGCCATGCTGGAGGGCAGGACATCAAACCTGGCACACCTCCCTTGGACTGGGCCTCCTCTGCTGTTAACAACCCAAACCCTACGGTACAAGAGAGGCTTCAAATGACAAAATACCCTGGTAGTGCTATTGCCCTGGTGCCCCCTCTCTGGAGGTCCTTGAGGCCAGGCTGGGTGAGGCTTCTCTGGGAAACCTGTTCAATGTCTCCCCATGCTGACAGTAAAACCTCTGCTTCAGACCATGCTCAGCACACCTGCGTGGAGACCCCTGCACCCAGCCTGGCACCCTTCTGGGCAATCTGGGCACCCCTGTGCCCAGCCTGGCACCTTTCTGGACAACCTGGGGGCCCTTGTACCCAGCCTGGCACCCTTCTAGGCAGCCTGGGCACCCCTGCACCCAGCCTGGGCACCTCTGCACCCCATGCACAAAACATTCACTCCCCTGAGATCCTGATGTGTATGCAAAGAGCATTTTCCACCTGCTGTAAAAGTGCTTAGCCATGGAGTCCTCACCTGCTGACCAAGGTCCTCCCTGCTGCTCATGTCCACTTCATTCTAGTTCAGGTGCCCATCAGAGGTGCCCCGGTGAAGCCCAGCAGGAGCCCACCCTGTATTTATAGCCACAGCCACAATGCCACTGAGCTCAAACAGAAGTGCTGTGAAGCTCTTTTTGCCAGAGGCCATGCAGGTGATGAGGCACAGAGAGCAGCCCCAACGTGCCAGCTTCTGGAACAGGGCTGTAGTACAGAGTGATCCATGCACAATGCTCAGCTGCTGCACACAGGGACAGCAGCAAAGGGGTTTGTGCAACTTTTCTCCCTACAAAGGGCTTTTTGTGCTCCAACAAACCAGTCCTGTTCTGGAACAGGAGCTATTGTGGGCTCCTTCCAGGGCAAACCTGTGCTGGGCAGGCCAGCAGCAGGCTGTGTGGGGGCACACGGCCAGGGCTCAGGCAGGACACTCCTGGGGGGTCTCTGCTCTTCTAGGGTCAAGGACACTGCTGGGGCTACCTGGGACAGAGCTGAGGGGAAGGGGCTTTGTCCTGCATGGGAGCTCAGGCAGCAGATGGCTCAGCTTCTCCTGCTCCTGCTCAGACAGCACAGGGCTGTCAGCAACTCCCTCTAAGGAGGACTCTGTCAGTCTGGGGCTAAGCCATGGCCCTCAGCACCACAGCTCTGCCTTGGGAAATACCTCCAGGAGTGGGGATTCAGCACCTTCCTGGCCAGCCTGTGCCAGGCTGGCAAAACCCTTTCAGGCAAGAAGCGTCTTCAAATGTCCAACCTAACCCTGCCCTGGCACTGTCCCAGGCCAGGTCCTCTCCTTCTCTCCCCTGAGATCAGGCAGCAGAGCCCAGCCCCAGCTCCCTGCAGCCTCCTCTCAGAGCTGCAGAGAGCAATGAGCTCTGCCCTCAGCCTCCTCTGCCCCACACTCAGCACCCCCAGCTCCCTCAGCTGCTCCTCCACAGCCCTGTGCTCCAGACCCTTCCCCAGCTTTGTGCCCTTCTCTGGACCTGCTCCAGCCCCTCAGTGTCCTTCTGGCAGTGAGGGCCCAGAACTGCACCCAGCACTCAAGCTGTGCCCTCCCCAGTGCCCAGCCCAGGGGCACAATCCCTGCCCTGCTCCTGCTGCCCACACCAGTGCTGATCCAGCCCAGGCTGCTGGTGCCCTCCTTGGCCACCTGGGCACCCCCTGGCTCATCTCCAGCTGCTGTCACCCAGCACCCCCAGGGCCTTCTCTGCACTCTGCCCCCAGCCTGGAGCCTTCCTGGAGTTGCTGTGCCCCAAGAGCAGGACTCAGCACTTGGCTTTGTTCAGCCTCATCTCAGTGGTCTCAGCCTGGCCAGAGCCCTCTGCAGAGCCTTCCTACCCTGGAGAAGAGCAGCCTGAGGGATCAGTACTGGGGGGTAGGAAGATGGAGCCAGGCTCTGTTCAGCGGTGCCCAGTGCCAGGACAACGGGTAGTGGGCACAAACTCGAACCGCAGAAGCTCCTCCTGAACACAAGGAGGAACTTTGGTAGTTGAAGGGTGCTGGGGGCCTGGGGCAGGCTGCCCAGACGCGCTGGAGCCTCCTTCTCTGGAGACCTTCAAAATCCAGCTGGACCTCGCTGAGGGCAACTTGCTGTAGGTGCCCCTGCTCCGGCAGGGGGGCTGAACTGGGGTGATCCAGTGGTCCCTTCCAACCCCTGCCGTGCCGTGACTGCGTCTGTGGACGTGAGCAGCTGCGGTGCCCTCTGCCCACATTAGGTGGCACCATCCCCACATACCTGGGCGTTACCAGCGCTGTCAAAGGCTCCTGAAACCAGCAGGGAAACCTCGATGCAGAAGGTTCTTGGACTGCAACCCAGAGGAAGCTGTGGTGTTCATCTGGAGGAGAAAGAGCTCCTGGTCACAGAAGAGAAATGCCCATGCCGAAGGGAAGCTGCCCGGAGGGGCAGGAGCAGAGCAGAGATGCCATGGGGTTTACTGCTGAAGCCTGGCACACAGCAGCTGCAAGCCACTTAGAACTCAGCTGAGTGGTGCTTCGGAGGACCCTGGGCACAGCCACTTGCTGGTGCTGGAGTGTCTCAAAGTGGGGCTGAGATGCCTCAGAATGACAGCATTGGTTGGGTTCCCCCAGGGAGCCCCCAGGGCTCTCAGTCTTTGCTCCTCAGAGCTGCTCCAGGCCCCTCAGCAGCTTGGTGGCCTACCCTGGGCTCTCTCCAGCAGGTCCCTGTCCCTCTGGAGCTGGGCAGCCCAGCACTGGGCTCAGGGCACGGAGACATCTGCCAGCTCTCTGCACCCCTCTGGTTACAGGGGTGAGGCCAACATGGGCACACCTCATGGCTGCTGGCCCCTGGCAGCTCCTTCTCCCCCAGGCTGTGTCTTCAGCCTGCTTCTTTGGTCTTGCCTGCACCTGGTGCTCTGCCTGCCTTCAGGCAGATGTTCTGCATCTCAGCTCCTCTCTTCTGAGCCTAAAGTGAGCACATAAAAGGGACAGGCTCTGGGGAGACCTTCTAGAGGCCTTCCAGTACCTGAAGGGGCTCCAGGAGCACTGGGGAGGACTTTAGACGAGCGCTGGGAGTGACAGGATGAAAGCAATGGCTTTGAGCTGGGAGAGGGGAGACTGAGAGTGGAGATGAGGAAGAAACTCCTGACAGTGAGGGTGGTGAGAGACTGGCACAGGCTGCCCAGGGAGGCTGTGGATGCCCCTGCCTGGAGGTGTTCCAGGCCAGGCTGGGTGAAACCTGGAGCAAGCTGTGCTGGTGGGAGATATCTCTGTCCATGGCAGGGGTTAGACCTGGATGGTTTTGGAGGTCCCTTCCAGCCCAACCCATTCTGTGAATAAAACCAAGGCTTGCTTAGAGCTCTTTAGCCTGCAGAGCTGTTTAATGAGCCCAGAAGGTCCAAGGCCACCATTTCCATGGTTCCATGATCCACCCAACAGGGTGAACACCTGAGGCCTGCAGAACTTCCTGTGGCACAAGCCCTCTGCTGATGGCTCCTTCAGGAAAACCTTTCCCATCTGTTCAGATTTGTCACTGCAGCCCTCGGGTGCTGCTGTGGTTGGCAGCCAGACAGCCTCTGCTTGCAGCTCATCGGGGGCTGACACCCAAATGGTGAACTCTTCTGGGAGCTCTCCTGGCTGAAAGCCTTTGTGCAGTTGAGATGCCTTCATGCTCTGGCCTGGCACAGACTGCCCTTGAAGCCATGGCCCCCAGCACCACAGCTCTGTCTCAGGAAACACCTCCAGCCATGAGGACTCCACCACCTCCCTGGGCAGCCTCTGACAGTCCCTGACCACTCTGGCACCAAAGACATTTTTCCTCCTCTCCAACCTAACCCTGCCCTGGCACCATCCCAGGCCATTTCCTCTCCTTCCCCAACCCAGTTCCTTCCAACCCCAGGTCCCTGCAGCCTCCTCTCAGGCCTGCCTCCTCTCAGAGCTGCAGAGAGCAATGAGCTCTGCCATCAGCCTCCTCTGCTCCACACTCAGCACCCCCAGCTCCCTCAGCTGCTCCTCCCCAGCCCTGTGCTCCAGATCCTTCCCCAGCTTTGTGCCCTTCTCTGGACCTACTCCAGCCCCTCAGTGTCCTTCTGGCAGTGAGGGCCCAGAACTGCACCCAGCACTCAAGATGTGCCCTCAGCAGTGCCCAGGGATGACGGAGGATGGATCCTCACCCCTTTGGAGAAGTTAGTCACAGCTTTGTCCCTGCCTGAAGCTGAGCCCATGAGCATCTGAGTCCTGGGAGCTGGTTGAGCAGTGGAGTTGCTCAAGGCCAAGAAGTGTCAACCTCTCCCTGCCCCCTCCAGGGATTTCCACTCTGCACGGGAGGGATTTCTCTGGCACAAGCCTGCACACACTGCTAAGAGGAACACTTTGTCCTACAGCTGCAGATGCTCGGCTGAAGCATTTGTCACTTAGTGCCCTGCGAGCTGCTAAGCCTCCTGTGAGAGCAGCAGCGACACCCCCGAGTCCCACAGCATTTGGTGTGGCCACCCCCAGCTGGGAGCACACCAAGGGGATGTGGCATCACCATGTGGGCTGCAGGAGGGCAGGGGGAAGGCTTCTCCTACATGTCCACAGATGTCATTCGACCAGGAGGCCTTCGGCCAGGGAGGGCATGGAGAAAAAGACAGCTCTAGGGCTAAGCATGAGCTAGCATGAGAGGAAGGGTGGGACTGGAGAGCAGTCCTGAGGTGGAACTGCAAAGGAAGAGCAGGAGACAAACCCAGGGAAGTTCCCAGAGGTTCTGGAAAAGGTGCAGAAACTGAGCCACAACCCCTGGTAGCCTTAAAGGTATGGGGGTGTGTGTTGAACAGCAGGGGGTGTTGAGCCTGGGCAGCTGGAGATGAGCCAGGGGGTGCCCAGGTGGGCAAGAAGGGCACCAGCAGCCTGGGCTGGATCAGCACTGGTGTGGGCAGCAGGAGCAGGGCAGGACTGTGCCCCTGGGCTGAGCACTAAGGACAGCACAGCTTGAGTGCTGGGTTCAGTTTTGGGCCTTCACTGCCAGAAGGACACTGAGGGGCTGGAGCAGGTCCAGAGAAGGGAACAAAGCTGGGGAAGGGTCTGGAGAGCAGAGCTGGGAAGGGCCCTGCTGGAAGAGAGCAGTTAGAACCCTGCAGAGGTCACTGCACAGAAGAATGAACACTGCAGACCCTCCCCTGCCCCCCCAGCTGGCCAGACCAGAATGCCCTCCCTGCCCTGCTGCCCACTGCTCTCCATGGCAGCTGTCTGCAGGCTGCCCAGAGGGAGCAGCTCTCTTCTGCTCCCCACAGAGTCCTGGAGAACCCACAGGACTCTGAGCTGCTCCAGCCTGAGCCAGGGACCACAACCACCACCTGCAGCTGCAGGTGGCCAAGGCCACTGTGCCAGAGGGTTGAGCACAAGCACCTGTGGCAAGGGTACCCCAGCAGAGGAACAACCTCTGCACCAGGACAGCTGCGGGGTGGCCTGCTGGGGAGCAGCTCTGGAGCAGCTCATGGGAGTCCCCCATGAGCCAGCAGTGTGTCCTGCTGGTCACCAGGGTAAGTGGGCTCCTGGGGGGCATCAAGAAGAGTGTGGGCAGCAGGTCAAGGGAAGTTCTCCTGCCCCTCTGCTCTGCCCTGGTGAGACCACACCTGGAGTGCTGTGCCCAGTGCTGTGCTCCCCAGCTCCAGAGGGACAGGGACCTGCTGAAGAGAGCCCAAAGGAGGCCACCAACCTGCTGAGGGGCCTGGAACAGCTCTGTGAGAGGCAAAGGCTGAGAACCTGGGCTGAGAGCCTACAGAAGAGCAGCCCCAGGGGGGTCTGATCAGTGCCCAGCAAGAGCTAAAGGGTAGGGGGCAAGAGGTTGGAGCTGGGCTCCTGTCAGCGGTGCCCAGGGACAGGAAAAGGGCAAAGGGCACAAACTGGAACTCATTGGAACTTAAGGAGAAAGTTGTTCGGTGCGAGGGTGCTGGAGGCCTGGGACCGGCTGCCCAGAGAGGCTGTGCAGTCTCCTTGCCTGGAGAGCTTCCAACCCCCCTGGACATTGTGCTCCTGGGCAAGCTGCTGTGGGTGCCCTGCTTGAGCTGCGCCTTGGCCTGGATGATCTCCAGAGGTCCCCTCCAGTCATGCTGGGGTTCTCAAATCCTGCCCCAGATGAACCTTTGAGCACAGCTGTGCCCCACAGCACAGCTGAGGATTTGCAGCACCACTGAGTCAGAGCCTGCCTGAGGCCCCCAGCTAGGGCTATGTGGCCAGAGGAGAGGAGATGCTAGAGCGTGGACCCCTCCCTCTTTTGGTTTTTGGTGGAGGGGTTCAGATAAATCCACCTGCCCCAATTCCAACCTCCCGGACTGCAGCACATGCCCCAGATCACCTGTCCTAGCTGAAGGGAGCTGGTCTGGGGCTGTGCTGCTCAGAAATGGCAGAGTAGCTCAGCAGCTTGAGGTAGGTGTCACTAGGCAACAGCAGTATCCATGGTTACCTCCATCCCAAGCCACCCGAGGGGTTCCCAGATGACTCATCAGCTGAAAAAAACACTTGGCTGAGAGGATCCAAAGAAGGGTGGCACAGCACAGCATCCTCCCTGCAGAAACACTGCTGCTGTTGCTGCTGAGGAGTATTGACACCGATCTCACCTGCCTGGGACCTGTTTGCTCTACCTCAGACCTGCAGAGCTCCCTGCCAGACATCTGTGAGACAGCCGTGGAGCTTTGGCCAGTGCTCAGCAGCTTTTAACCTCTTCCTTGAGGACATTCTCCCAGTGAGGGTGGGGAGATGCTGGCACAGGCTGCCCAGGGAGGCTGTGCATGTCCCCTCCTTGGAGGTGCTCAAGGCTAGGCTGGGTGAGCCCTTGAGCAGCCTGGGCTGGTGGGAGGTGTCCCTGCCCATGGCAGGGGTTGGCACTGGGTGAGCTTTAAGGTCCCTTCCAGCCCAGCCCATTCCATGCCTATGAAATACCCAGGAGAAGCTTTCACTGCTACAGTAACAATGGTAGAGCTACTTCAGGTAAAGCCACAGGATCCCAGCAGGGTGGGCTTGGAAGGGACCTCTGGAGCTCATCCAGTCCAACTGCCCTGCCACAGCAGGGTCACCCTCAGCAACTCACACAGCAACACCTCCAGCTGGGTTTGAAAGTCTCCAGAGAAGACTCCACAGCCTCAGAGGCAACTGTTCCCCAGACAGCTGCCACAGCACCATGCATCTGCAATGTGTGGCCAGCAGGAGCAGGGCAGGGATTGCCCCACCTTGAGTAATGGGTGCAAGAGTGGTCAGGGACTGGCACAGGCTGCCAGACTCCCAGGGAGGAGGTGGAGTCTCTGTCCCTGGAAGTGTGCCAGCCATGGCACCCGGGGACAGGGTTTAGTGGCCATGGTAGGGCTGGGTTGCTGGTTGGACTGGGTGAGCCTGGAGGGCTTTTCTATCCCAAACAATTCCATGATTCTACAAATGCAGACCTCCAGGCCAGCAAGGTGATGATGAGAGCCATGCTCCACCTCACCCATCTTGCCTTGCCTGGACTAATTTAATTACTTGCTACTGGAATGAGGCAGCCCCTTGGAAATGTAATCTCCTTACAGGTCCCTTATGAAAGCCCTGCCTGTCAGCTGTGCTGGCTCAGCCAAGCAATCCCCAGGGTGAGCAACCAGCTTAGGGAAAGCTTCCCCAGCTCTGCTGATCGCTCTGAGCCAGCAGATCAGTTGGGGCTGCACATAATGAGCCCTTTTTTCACCTAGGAAGCCTTGGAGGAAATCCCACTGCAAAGGTTCTTAAGCTCAGTGGGTAGCCACTGAGAACATTCAGAGACATCACAGGATCTTGGAATGGTGGGTTTGGAAGGAACCTCTGCAGATCATCCAGTCCAACCCCCTGCCAAGGCAGGGGCACCTAGGGCAGGGAACACAGAACACATTCGGGTGGGGCTTGAGAGTTCTATTCCCTGAGAGCAGGCAGCAGAGCCCAAGCCCAGCTGCCTGCAGTCTCCTCTCAGGGAGCTACAGAGAGCAATGAGCTCTGCCCTCAGCCTCCTCTGCTCCACACTGAGCAACCCCAGCTTCCTCAGCTGCTCCTCTCCAGACCCTTCCTCACCTTCGTGCCCTTCTCTGGACCAGCTCCAGCCCCTCAGTGCCCTTCTGGCAGTAAGGATCCCAAATCTGAAGCCAAGACTCAATATGTGCTTCCTTGCCCTTGTGTCCAGCCTCAAACCAGCACACCTTGTCGGGGCATGCTCCAGCCCCTCGATATCCTTGGAGGTAGGGGCAGGGGCTGGGCAGAAATCAAAGCCTTTGACCCCTGGAAGGCCCTGAGCAGGGTGTCCCACAGCTCCCTTGGGTGAGGCACTGTGTGAAGGAGCTGTGTGGAGCTGCCTGGGCAGGCCAGATGGACACCACCATGGAATGGGGTGGGAAAGGGACAGATGGCACAGAAACAAGGATCCAGGCCAACGTTTCCAACTCTGACTCTTCAGGAGCCGCACGCAGGGACAGAAGGAGGTACTCAGAGGCTCTACCAGCATGGCTGCCCCTGCCTGCTGATTTCTGGTTCTCTCTCCTCCCAGGCCTGGAGTGAGCATTCCAGCTTGGAGGTGGTCAGCGGCTGCCTGCTGGAGGCTCCAGACCAGTGGTGAGGTGGTCAGGCACGGAAGGGCTTGGAACAGCCATCAGCTGCCACAGACCCCCAGGGATCATCTTGTCTGCCCCCTTGGCTCACCAGGGACACACAACCACAGACTCCGTAAGGCAGGAGAAGAGCAGGGTACACACAGCAGCTTGCCCAGGAGCACAGTGCCCAGGGGGCATTGGAAGCTCTCCAGGCAAGGAGACTGCACAGCCTCTATGGGCAGTCTGCCCCAGGCTGCCAGCACCTTCACACCAAACAACTTTCTCCTTAAGTTCAAGTGTGTTTCAGCCTTGCCCCTTTCCTGTCCCTGGGCACCACTGACAGGAGCCCAGAGCCAGCCTCTTGCCCCCTACCCTTTAGCTCTTGCTGGGCACTGATCAGATGCCCCCTGGGGCTGCTCCTCTCCGGGCTCTCAGCCTTTGCTCCTCAGAGCTGTTCCAGGCCCCTCAGCAGCTTGGTGGCCTCCCCTGGGCTCTCTCCAGCAGTTCCCTGTCCCTCTGGAGCTGGGGAGCACAGCACTGGGCACAGCACTCCAGGTGTGGTCTCACCAGGGCAGGGCAGAGGAAGAGAAGAACCTCCCTTGATCTGCTGCCCACACTCTTCTCGTTCAGGACAAAGTCGATAGCTAAAGGTTGAAGTTTCACACACAAGAGCAGTATTTTGAAGCTGAACCTTCACAACCACCACAGAAGCTGCCATCTCAAAGCTGAAAGAGCAAGAAGCTAAAGACAGACCACTTCAAAGTGGTGCAGGGCAGCGTGTGACTGCACGCTGCAGACCACTGCCGCTCCACTGCCCCGCGAGAGAGCCAGAGAGTGGAGCTGTTGTGAGGGTGAGGAAGAGCTCCGGGAGGGAAGAGAATTCCTGATGGGTCCTGAGTGCTTCCTCCTAACACGGGCCTGGGAGAGCAGGTCTGGGGAGCAGCAGCTGAGGGAGCTGGGGGTGCTGAGTGTGGGGCAGAGGAGGCTGAGGGCAGAGCTCATTGCTCTCTGCAGCTCCCTGGGAGGAGGCTGCAGGGAGATGGGGCTGTGCTCTGCTGCCTGCTCTCAGGGGAGAGGAGAGGAAATGGCCTGGGATGGTGCCAGGGCAGGGTTAGGCTGGAGAGAAGGAAAAATCTCTTTGGTGCCAGAGTGGTCAGGGCCTGGTAGAGGCTGCCCAGAGTGGTGGTGGAGTCTTTTGAGAAGGGCTGGGAGTGCCAGGATGAGGGGAATGGCTCTGAGCTGCGAGAGAGGAGGTTGAGAGTGGAGACGAAGAAGAATTTCTTGGCAGTGAGGGTTGGGAGAGACTGGCACAGGTTGCCCAGGGAGGCTGTGGCTGCCTCTGCCTGGAGGTGCTCAGGACCAGGCTGGATGAGGCCTTGAGCAGCCTGTGCTGCCCGTGGCAGGGGCTGGCATTGGATGACCGTTATGGTCCCTTCCAGCCCAGCCCATTCCACGATTCTGGCAGACACATCTGCCCTTCAGTGACACCTTTGCTGCGCACAGCCCAGCCCCATCGTGCCTCCCTTGCTGTCCCGCCAGGCTGCTGTCCTTCTGCAGACCCAGGAGTGCTGTTTTCGAATCCGGACTCGGGAGCACAGAGTGACCTGGGGGCACCACGCCCTGAGCACTTCCTACTGGCATTAAAGCTGCAGCGGAGGTTTCGCGGCCCCCGAGCCCGGGGGGGCCGCAGGGACGAACAGAGCCACGCCAGCCCCAGCTGGGCCTCGCTCGCCTGTGCGGTGCCTGCTGGGCAGCAGGAGGGAACGGCCTCAGGCTGCCCGTTAGAAGAAACCTCCTGACTGCGAGTGTGTCCGAGCACCGGGCCGAGATGCCCGGAGCAACGCTGTGGTGCACTGCAGGGCGGCGGGGCCGGGCCGGGGGTCGCACCGCACGGTTTGGAGGCTGCTTTCCAGCCGAAACCCTCCCGAGCTCCCGCAGCCGCTTAGCGGTACACCGCCGCGCCCCAGCTCCGTTCACGAACCGGTTCCCGCCGGCTGCCCCCGCCCGAGCACCGCCCCGGACGCGCGGCGGGCATTGGGCGGCGCTCGCTGACGTGCGGGGCGGTCTCCGGGCGCTGTGCAGGCTGGTGAGGGGGAAGGCGGCGCTCGGTGTCCCTCCTCCCGCTGCTGCACCGCGCCGGCCCCGCAGAGCCGCCCGCCCGCCGCNGCCCCCCCCCCCCGCCGCAGCTGTATGCTCCAGCCCCGCTCCGCCGCCGATCCTCCGCCGGCAGCTCCGCGGCCTCCAGCGCTTCCTCAGCCTCTTCCTCCTTCTTCCGTCGGTTCTGCTTCTCCTGCCCCCGGCGGTGGCGCCCGCAGCCCGGCTGTATGATCAGGCTACAGTCTTCAATGAGTAACCATATTCCTGTGAGTGTGCCCCGAACCCTGCCCCGCTCCATCCACCCCTGCCCCAGCCCCTGCTCCTCCATGTTTGTCTTTGTTCTGCCGCTCCAGACGCGCCGCTTACTCCGGCCGGCTTCTGGCGGCGCCGGGCTGCGGCCGCTCCTGGGCGAGCCCCGCTGGCCTGACCTTCCTCCCCCTGCCCGGAGAGGAGGCAGAGTAGGAGGAGAGGGAGCGCCCCTCGGCTCCGAGTCCCCACAAAGGGATTTCGTGAACCCTGCCGCCGCACGGCCCCACCCGCCGGCCCGGCCTGCCCCCGCCTGCCACCGCCGTCAGGATCCGTCTGCTGCCGTCCCCCGGGCAGAGAAGCGCAGGGAAGGGCGGAGCAGAGCCTCCGCAGCCGCGGCCCCGCGCCGGGGTGGGGAAGGGCAGGGCGGCTGCTCCGGGGACAAGATGGCTCCGCGCCGGCAGCCCGAGCGAGGCGCGATGCGAACCCGTGACCGCCGCGGCTCCG
>VWZE01012323.1:294735-309470 GCA_013396675.1 Eubucco bourcierii | reverse complement strand
GGTCGCTGCCTTGCTGAGCGCAGTGTGCCAGCTGTCTTCTTGAGGAAGGCATTTCCTGCCGGAGCCGGATCACAGCTCGCTTTCCTCATCTCCTTGCCTTATAAATGTATTTATTGTTCGCTGCCCTATTAACTGCCCCTAGTTGGCCTCCGTGGTCTCAAAGGGCTTTCCCTATCTAGGCAATTCTGCGATATTGATTGTCGATTCTCCTGTTAAATTAATTTCTTATGTACTCTCCTGCTAACCTCAGCATCTGGCACAGGCTGCCCAGGGAGGCTGCGGATGCTCCTGTCTGGAGGTGGTCAAGCCCAGGCTGGACGAGGTCTTGAGCAAGCTGGGCTGGGGGAAGGTGTCCGTGCCCATGGCGGGGGTGGGGTGAGGTGGGGTGGGACTGGGTGATCTTGCAGGTCTGTTCCAGCCCAGACCATTGTGTGGCTGTCTGTGACCACAGAGCACGTCGTATTTTAAGCACAAATGCTTTGAGGCCTGGTGGTTGTTTGTACCCACTCCAAAACCAGGGAAGCCAGAAGGACAAAGTATTGTCCAAAGGGTAGGACAGGCAGGTTTGGAATCGGAGAACTGGTTGGGTTGGGGAAGCCCTCCAAGGGCATCCAGTCCAACCAGCAACCCAACCCCACCATGGCCACTAAACTCTGGCCCCAAGTGCCATGGCCACAGGTGTCTGCAACACCTACAGCCATGGGGACTCCACCACCTCTCTGGGCAGCCTCTGCCACTCTTCTATCAAAGACATTTTTCCTCCTCTCCAACCTCCCCTGGCATAACTCCCGGCCATTTCCTCTCCTCCTCTCACCTGAGAGCAGGCAGCAGAGTCCAAGCCCAGCTCCCTGCAGCCTTCTCTCGGATCAGTGGCAGTTTTGCACAGATCTTGGTTGCAAATCACAGAATGGTAGAGGTTGAAACGGACCTTTAGACATCATCCCGTCCAACCCGCCTGCCAGGGCAGGGCACACAGGAGCACATCCAGGTGGGGTTTGAAAGTCTCCAGAGCAGGAGACTCCACAGCCTCTCTGGGCAGCCTGCTCCAGGCTCCAGCACCCTCGCACCAAACAACTTTCTCGTCATGTAGAGGTGGAAGCTATGTGCTTACGTGCTGTGGCACAAAGGTATTGATATTCTGGTGTTAATTTCTACTGGAGACAACTTCTCAGGTCCTGAGGTTCTGCTGTTAGCAGCTGCCTGCCAGAGACAGCTTCCTAATATGTCTCTTTTCATCTGTGGAGCCTTCCTGAAGCGGTGACTCAGAAGCATGAACCCTGGCTCCTTCTAATCTCATACAACTGTCAAGTCAGGAAGAAAAACCCAACCAAACCCTGCAGATGCCACTTAAATGTCAGCTCTGATTGCACAACTGATGGAATAGCAAAGGGGATGGAAATTGGCTCTGAGGAGCGGAAGCATTTCAGAGGGGGAAATGTTGGAAGGAGCACAGAAATGCCACAGAACCACAGGATGGTAGGGGTGGAGATCTCTGCAGATCATCCAGCCCAACCCTCCTTGGCCAGGGCAGGGCACCCAGGAACACCTCCAGGTGGGCTTGGAAGCCTCCAGAGCAGGACACTCCACAGCCTCTCTGGGCAGCCTGCTCCAGGCTCCAGCACTCTCACACCAAACAACTTTCTCCTCATGCTGAGCTGCAACCTCCTGGGTTGCAGTTGGTGTCCATTGTCCCTTGTCCTATCCCAGGACACCCCTGAGCAGAGCCTGGCCCCTGCTTCTTGCCCCCCACCCCTCAGCTCTTCTCAAGCACTGAGCAGGTCCCCTCTCAGCTTTCTCCTCTCCAGGCTCTCAGCCTTTCCTCACAGCAGAGATGTGTCTGTCCCCCACTCACCCTCACAGCCTCCCCTGGGCTCTCTCCAGCAGGTCTCTGTCTCTCCTGAACTGGGGAGCCCAGCACTGGACACAGGATTGCAGCTGTGGCCTGAGCAGAGGCAGCAGAACCTCCCTAGCTCTGCTGCCCACACTTTTCGTGATGCTCCCCAGGATGCCCTTGGCCCTCCTGGCCACAAGGGCACATTGCTGGCCCATGCAGGACTTGCTGCCCACCAGGGCCCCAAGATCCTTCTCCATGGAGCTGCTTTCCAGCAGGCCAAGCCCTGGTCTGTGCTGGTGCCTGCTGTCGTTCCTCCCCAGATGCAGGACTCTGCACTTGTCCTTGATGAACTTCACGAGATTCTCCTTCCCCCAGCTCTCAGCCTGTCCAGGTCTGTCTGCATGGCAGCAGAGCCTGAGGGGCTGTCAGCTGTCACTCCCAGCTCCGTATCCTCGGTGAACCTGCTGAGGGTCCCCTCATCCAGGGCACTAGTAAAGACATTGAGCAAAGCTGGAGCCAGCACTGATGCCTGGGGAGCACCAGTGGCACAGGCCTGCAGGTGGGCTCTGTGCTGCAGATCACAGCCAGTTTCCAGCCCACCTTGGGGTCCCATCCTCTGACCCACAGTGGGAGTGTGGGGAAGAGAAAGGAGTGACAGAACCAGCAGCAGCCAAAGCAGAGGGCTGGCATTGTCCTACCAAAAGGAACTGCTGGCAGTGGGGCTGGAGATAAAGAGAATTTAGCTTTGCCCAGTGACTTAGACCCTGTGAAGCCTCCTTACTCTGATATTCCCTGTGGGAATGCTGGGTGTGAGATGCCTGATTGCTGCTTCCCTGCAAAACGGGCAGCAGCATCCAGAGCAGGGCAGTGCTGAAGTCTCAGCTGGCAGCACATTTTCACTACCTTCAGTCAGTGAACATTCAGCTTACCAGCCCAGCTCCCTGGAGTGTGGCTTGGCTCCTGGGGCCATGGTGGCACTGGGCTGATGATCTCAGAGGGCTTTTCCAGTCCAGACAACTGTGTGATGGGGTTAAATGTTGAAGGCCGTCACTTGCGACAGCTTTCTGCACAGACGCAGCTCCTTGCCTGGTTCTGCCAACTTTAGCAGATCCCGTGGGGCACAGCAAGAGCTGGCCCTGCATGTCTCTTGGTGGGTGGAGAACTGGCTGAGAACCAAGCCTAGAGAGTGGTGGGCTGGGGAGTCAACTCCAGTTGGTGGCTGGTCACTGGTGGTGTTCCACAGGGCTCAGCTTGGGAACAGTTCTCTTGAACATCTTCATCCATGAGCTGGGTGAGGGCATCCAGGCACCTTCAGTCAGTTTGTAGATGGCGCTAAACTGGGTGGCAGTTACGGTCTCCTGGAGGGTAGGAAGGATCTGCAGAGGGACCTGGCCAGGCTGGATCCATGGGCTGAGGTCCAGCAAGGCCAAGTGCTGGGTCCTGCTCTTGGGGCACAGCAACCCAAGAAAGGCTCCAGGCTGGAGCAGAGTGGCTGGTAAGTGCCCATCAGAGAAGGCCCTGGGGGTGCTGGGTGACAGCAGCTGGAGATGAGCCAGGGGGTGCCCAGGTGGCCAAGAAGGGCACCAGCAGCCTGGGCTGGATCAGCACTGCTGTGGCCAGCAGGAGCAGGGCAGGAGTGATCAGGGACTGGCACAGGCTGCCCAGGAAGGTGGTGGAGTCCCAGAAGGATGCGGCCATGGCAGGTGGAGTTTAGTGGCCATGGTGGGACTGGGCTGCTGGCTGGGCTGGGTCGTCTCAGGGGGCTTTGCCAACCCAAACACCTGCATAACTCTACTGTGTCTCTGCTGCTGCTACCTCTGCTGCCTGCTGCTGGCTAGGGGGAGGCAGCATCTGCCTGGTTTGCTGTCGTGGCGAGGAGTTGGAGACTGGCGCTGGGAGGCTCGAGCAGTGCTTCTCCGAGGGGTGGGATGGTCCTGAAGGCCTCTTTGCACCTGGAGTTTGCAATGGTGCAGGCAGAGCTGGCAGGAGTCACATGGGCTGGGCTTCCTCAGCTCTCAGGTTGCCTCACCTGCAGGAAGTTTGGAGGTGATTCCTCCTCCCCCTGATCTGCATACTGCAGGAAGCCTCCTTCTTTCCTGAGGGTGTTGCAGCCATGAACCTTGGCCATCTCTCCGCTGGAGTCTCTCTCCTTAGGCCATAGGTGGCTTTCTCTGGCCCCCGAAGGGTGCTCTGCTCACTGTGGGTGTCACAGGCAGTTTGGACTGCAGTCCAAACATGTCCCTCAGCACCACATCTCTGCCTCTCTGAGACACCTGCGAGGGTGGGGTTGCAGCCACCTTCCTGGGCAGCCTGTGCCAGGCTTGGAGAACCCTTCGGTCACAAAGTCGCTTCTGATGTCCAACCTAACCCTCCCTTGTTGCAGCCTGAGGCCTTTCCCTCTGCTCCTGTCACTCGTCACTGCCTACCTGCCCCAGTGTCAGGCCATGGTTGCTGTTCCCCCTCCTCCTTCATCCTTCTGTGCCCCAGCTCCCAGGAGCAAAGGTCTTCTCTTCACCCTAGTGACCCCCTTCTGCTCCTGGTGCTCTCTGGGAGCTATTCTATTCCTGGCTCTGAAGCCTCCCCCTCCTCGCCCTGTGCCAGGACACAGGCCCAACTCCGAGTCCTCTGAGCAGCTTAGCAGGAGATAAAGATGGGATCTGCCAGCGCGTGCGGGAAGCAGCCCAAGGCCTCCTGCAACCCCAGCTGCTTAAAGCTGGGCTGTCTCTTTGTGCTCTTCTACTTCAGCCCCTTGGAAGTGACTTGGAGAAAGCTCTCTCAGCTTGCTGTTTTCCCCAGCTGCTGCTCCAGGTGTTCCTAGGTCTGGTCCTAGCAGTTTGAGGCTCAGCTCCCTTCTGCTCAGTGTGGCAGCTCTGGCAGCGCTGAGGCTCAGTTCTGGTTCCTGTTACTCTTGTTGGCTTGGGACTTCAGAGGATCCTTCTTGCTGCTTTTCCCTGCTGGTTTGATTTGGAGCCCACTGGCCTTCAAGTTTCCACAAGCCAAGAAACTGGAGAGGGGTTTTTTAATCAGGTCACTGGCAAAGTCCACTCCACACCCTGTACAGAGGTGGCGGTGCCCCAGTGCACAGCAAAGTGTCCTCTTAGTTTGTCTCATCTCTGCTAGGGAGCTGTGCCTGGGAGCAAGCTGCAGCCTTGAAGCTTCTCACCAGGAAGCTGTCTGAGAAGCTACCTGCAGGTGTCTCGTTTGATGTCCTAAAGGTCCTTTCAGTGCATGATGCTGACATGATGCCTTAAACAGCTCCAGGGAGGGAGCAGGATTCTCGGGTTAAATCCAGTCTGGGAAGCTCCTTAGGTTTTGGGCTCTGATTTCTTGTTGTTTTTACTGTATAAGTGTTGCTGGGCTTTGGTGGGCTGTGATGTCCCTGATGGGCCTTGATAGCCTTCATGTCCCTTGGTTTCCCCTGATGTCCCCTGCTGACCTGTTTTCCCCTGTACTGATGATGCTCTCCTGTGTCTTGTGTCCCCTCTCTCTGCAGCAGTTCTGTGGTGTTCTTGGTCACACATTTATGGAGTTTCTGAAGGGCAGTGGGGACTACTGCCAGGCACAGCACGAGCTCTATGCAGACAAGTGAACTGTAGACACTCTTTCCTACTCCACCAAGAAGCCCCCCCCGAGAGCAGTCAACCCAGAAGTATTGATTTGAAGTTTGGCAGAGCATTTTCACAACAGAATTCCAACCTGGATGGGGTAAACCTCAGTGCACTGCCTTCCTTGTTTTGCCTCAGTATTACTGGATTGAAGAATTGCTGCTGCTGCTGCTTCTTCTTAGGAGGTTCATTTCATTGCCCATTGTTCCCCAAACTTCATCCTTCCCAGCACTGAGAAGATCACGTGGAGCAGAGTGAAGCAGACATCAGGTTCTCTGCATCACTTCTCCAGCCCGACTTTTGTTAGTGATTCTTTGTTGCCCCTTTCATCACCTCCTTGCATGTTGAATTGAGTCACCATGGCCCGAATGAACCGCCCAGCTCCTGTGGAAATCACCTACAAGAACATGAGGTTCCTCATCACACACAACCCAACCAACGCAACCTTAAACAAGTTCATAGAGGTAAGGCCCCCATACAGCTCCTCTGATTTACCTCATGTTCACTCAGCAGCTTCCTCTGTTGGTTTGCCCCTTTACTGCTGGATAGGAGCTGTGGAAGCTGTCTGGATGGGGGACTGGGTAAGGAGTTGGTTGGTTGGTTGGTGGCATCTTACTGGTCAACAGCTCAATGTCCAGATTCATTCACAGTGTCACAGAAAGGGTCGGGTGGAAGGGACCTTCGAGATCATCCAGTTCCAACCCCTCTGGCATGGGCAGGGACACCTCCCACTAGCCCAAGTTGCTCAAGGCCTCATCCAACCTGGCCTCCAGGGAGAGGAGATTGAGATGAGTGACAAGTGGTGTCCCCCAGGTGTCCATATTGGACCAGTGCTGGTCAGTGTCTTCATCACTGATAGAGACTGAGGCATCCTCAGGTGAGTGGTGAGGTTGGTAAGACTGAAGGATGAGGTGGGAGCTGTCCAGAGGGACCTGCAGAGGTGGCTGAGGAGAACTTCATGTGGGTTAGTAAGGCAAAGAGGAAACGGCCTCAAGTTGCACCAGAGGATGTTCAAGTTGGACATTAGCAGAACCTGCTTGCCTAAAAGGCTTCTCACAGCCTGGCACAGGCTGCCCAGGGAGGTGCTGAATCCCCACCCCAGAGGTGTTTTCCAGAGGCAGAGCTGTGATGCTGAGGGCCATGGCTTAGCCCCAGCCTGTCAGAGTGAGAGAATGGTTGGGCTGGGTGATCCTAAAGGGCTTCCCCAAGCAAAACCATTCCATGGTTCTTTAGTAGCTGAAGGGGATCCTCTTGAGTGTCCCAGTGCCCATTCAGGTGAGGCTCTGGCAGTGGGCTTGCTCTGCTGGTGGTGCTTTGAGGCTGAGATAGCTGAGTGACCAAAGCCTGACAGGTATTGCTCGTGCCTGAACTTAACCACCTGGACCTTCCATCTGGTATCTTGGAGCTGTGAGGTGTCCAGGTCATAGTGTTCCCATGTGAACTAACATGTGGCTCCTCCAAAGCCATCTCTGAGGCCTGAGCTAGGAGTGCAGCTCCTCATGAGCACCAGTAAGAGGTCTCGGCAAGCTCTTGTTTGGAGCAGAGGAACAGAGAAACCTGCAAGCCGAGGAGGTAGATTTGCAAAGCAGGATATATCCTGTTCCTTTCAAGGGAGAGACCCTGTGGAGCCAGACTGCTCATGGCACCAACACTGAGCTGCACCTGGGCTTCCAGGAAGGAAAGCCTCAGCCAGCAGAGCAGGACTTTGACCTCCAGATGGGTTTGCAGCAGCTCAGCTGGCATCAGCAGGCAGGTTCTCAGGTAGTTCAGCTTTCTGTGGTCTTCAGCTGCTTCTTTCTGTCAAGAAGGGCCCAGGCTCTGCTCAGGGGTGTCCTGGGATAGGACAAGGGACAATGGACACCAACTGCAACCCAGGAGGTTGCAGCTCACCATGAGGAGAAATTTGTTTGGTGTGAGGGTGCTGGAGGCCTGGAGCAGGCTGCCCAGAGAGGCTGTGGAGTGTCCTGCTCTGGAGACTTCCAAGCCCACCTGGAGGTGTTCCTGGGTGCCCCTGCTCCGGCCAAGGGGAGTTGGATTGGGTGATCTGCAGAGCTCCCTTCCAGCCCCACCACTCTGCGTTTCACTGGCAAGCATTTGTGTGTTGGCTTGCTGGGAAGTTGTGGAGGAGGTGAGGAAGCTGAGGTGTGGGGATGGTGTGTCTGGAGGTGTGGTGCTGAGACAGGCTCTGCTCTCTGTGCAGGAGCTCAAGAAGTACGGTGTCACCACCGTGGTCAGGGTGTGCGAAGCTACCTACGACACCGCTCCGGTGGAGAAAGAAGGCATTCAGGTGTTGGTAAGTGGTGGAGCAGCAGGGCTGGGAGCCAGCATACCCCTCAGCCCTGGAGGGGTCTTCCAGCAGCTGCTGGAGGAAGCTTCACAGACATCCTGTTGTGGCTGGAAGCGGCAAAATTTGGTTTAAGCAAAATCATGTTCTTGGTGCAAATGGGTTGGGCAAGGGGCACAAACTAGAACCTTGAAGGTTCCGTCAGAACACGAGGAGAAACCTGTGCACTGCGAGGGTGCTGGAGCAGGGAGCTGCCCAGAGAGGTGGTGGAGCCTCCTGTGCAGAGCTTCCAAGCGCACCTGGATGTGATCCTGTGCAGCTCTGGCAAGGGGGGTTGGACTGAATGATCTGCAGAGGTCCCTTCCCACCCCACCGTGCATGGATTCTGCCAAGACATTGCCAACATTGCCAGAGTTGCACCTTTAGAAAACCACAAGCATGAGAGGCTCCCTTAGCTGTCACCTCTTCGTGTCCTTCCTCTGCACCCCAACAGAAAGTGTTCCAGAAAGGTGTGCCCAAGGTTTGGTGGGCACGGTGGGGCTGTGCTGCTGGCTGGTGCCAGAGGGCTGCTCCAGGCCAGTGAGCTGTGTGACCTGCATGCCCTCACCAGCCTGTCCCACAGGACTGGCCCTTCGACGATGGGGCTCCCCCATCCACCCAGATCGTGGAGGACTGGCTGAACCTGCTGAAGCTGAAGTTCCGTGAGGAGCCAGGCTGCTGTGTCGCTGTGCACTGCGTGGCTGGCCTTGGCAGGTGGGTGAGGGGGGCTGCTGGGCTGCTCCTGCTGACGGTGCAGAGGCCTTGAGCAGCCTGGGCCAGTGGCAGGGGGGCTGGAACTGGATGCTCTTGAAGGTCCCTTCCAACCCAGCCTGTTTGGTGACTTGAGTTTGAGGCACATGGGGAATAGTTGCACACCCAGTGCTGGAATGGGTGGGCAGGGACTTAGGGACATGGAGGGGCTGGAGCAGGTCCAGAGAAGGGCACAAAGCTGGTGAAGGGTCTAGAGAACAGGGCTGGGGAGGAGCAGCTGAGGGAGCTCAGCACGGAGCAGAGGAGGCTGAAGGCAGAGCTCATTGCTCTCTACAGCTCTCTTGAGAGGAGGCTGCAGGGACCTGGGGTTGGGCTCTGCTGCCTAGAATAAGATGAGAGAGAGGAACTGGCCTGGAATTGTGCCAGGAAAGGGTTACAAGAAACACAAGGTGATGGAACAATAGGAAATCGTGATAGGTTGCACCAGGGAAGGTTTAGGTTGGAGGTGAGAAGAAATTTGTTTCAGTAAAGAGTTCATCAAGCCTAGAACAGGCTGCCCAGGAGCTTGTTGAATTCTCGCCCCTGGAGAATGAGCCTTGGGGGTCATCACTGCTTTGGATGATGAGCAACTCCTGCCCAGAATCAATTTGCTTTGGAACAAAAGGGGTAAAGATTTCTTCAGCTTGACTCCTCCTGTCCTCTGCTGTGCCTGGAACCAGAGAGAACTTCTTGCTGAGCTTACAGACAGGTGGTGGCATGGCTCAATTCATGCTGAGTTGCCTCCTGCCTCCCCAGGGAAGAAAGAGCAGATAGGTGGGAAGGCAGGAAAGACAGCTGTGCAAGCCAAGGTGCCCAGGTGTGCACTGGCAGATACTGGGCTGAGCTTTGCTTCTTTTTGTGTTTTCCCCAGAGCTCCAGTGCTGGTTGCCCTTGCACTGATCGAGTGTGGGATGAAGTATGAAGATGCAGTGCAGTTCATCAGGCAGTGAGTATGGAGCCCACAGCTGGCCGCTGCTGTGCTGGCACAGCTGGGCCTGTCCTGGGGCACTCTGGGGTATGGCAGTGCTGGGCTGGGCCTCGCTCTGTACACTGGGGATGTGTAGTGGACTGGATGATGGCAGAGGACTTTTCCAACCCAATCAGTTCCATCATTCTGTGTTTCTGGTGTGGGGGGAGGGTCTGCAGACCTCAGCTCCTTTGTGCAAGCTCTGCACACAGGCAGTGGCCTAGGTCAATGAAAAACGCAAACAGAAAGTAATAGAAAGCTTAAACAGAACCCCGGAAATCCAAATGACCAAAAAAGCCCCCATCAAGTGACCCAAAAGCCCCCAGAGCAACACAAGGGACGCCCCCCAAACAAACTAGGAGGCCCCAAAGCAGCAGTCCCTGAATAGGCACACAAAACGCCAAGCAATAAAACCCAACCAACCGATAAGTGCCCAAGCTAACAAAATCCCAGCTAGAAGCCCATCTGAACAGCCCAGACCCCTGACCTGCAGCAAGATCTTCACTTGGGTTGTGTTGGCTGGAGAGCTGCTCTAGGGAACAGACCTGGGGGTCCCAGTGGCCAGCAAGATGCCCATGGGCCAGCAATGTGCCCTCCTGGCCAAGATGGCCAATGGTGTCCTAGGAGGCATCAAGGAGACTGTGGTCAGCTGACAAGGGAGGTCCCTCTGCTCTGTCCTGCTGAGGTCACATCTGGAGTGTGGTGTCCAGGGCTGGGCTGCCCAGCTCAAGGACAGGGACTTGCTGCAGAGGGCACAGCAAAGAGCTGCAAAGCTGCTGAGGGCCTGCAACATCTCTGTGAGCAGAAAAGGCTGAGAGCCCTGCTGCTGCTTGCCCTGGAGGAGAGCAGCCTGAGGGGGTCTGAGCAGTGCTAAGCAATGCTTCGAGGCTGGGAGGCAGGAGGATGGGGCCAGGCTCTGTTCAGTGGTGCCCAGTGCCAGGGCAAGGGGCACAAACTGGAACATCAGAAGCTCCACCTGAACATGAGGAGGAACTTCTGTAACTGAAGGGTGCTGGAGGCCTGGAGCAGGCTGCCCAGAGAGGTGCTGGAGCCTCCTTCTCTGGAGGCATTGCAGACTCACCTGGCCATGTTCCTGTGTGGCGTTGTCCAGGTTTGCCTAGAGGTGCCTTGCATGCCCCAGCACTGTCTGGGTGCCAGCAGTGCCCCTTGTGCTGACGGTGCCTTTGCCTTTGCCCCAGGAAGCGGCGCGGAGCCTTCAACAGCAAGCAGCTGCTGTACCTGGAGAAGTACCGGCCCAAGATGCGGCTGCGCTTCAAGGACTCCAACGGGCACCGCAACAACTGCTGCGTCCAGTGAGCCCCAGCACTGCTGGGGAAGGCCCTGCGGGCTGGTGGCCAAGGGCGTCAGCTCGGGGGGAAGGCAGCTTCCTCAGGAGTGTCTCACAGGCTACAGGCTTAGTAGAGAAGTAACTTTGTGTGTAGAGAAATGTCCACCCGCGTGCAGAAGCAGTCAGTGCCTCGCTGCGTCCTGTCTGCTCGCTGCTTCCTTGTCACCGCCACGCTCTGCCAGCCGCGCCAGGCGGCTGACCGGGTCGCATCTCCTTCGCCCATGCCATCCCTCTTACCCACCTCATTGGGTCATGATCAGACCTCCTCTCATGCCATCCACTCTAGCTGGTCGATGACCAGATCGGATCTCCTCCAATCATGCCATCCACTCTTTTCTACCTACTTGGCTGATGACCAGTTCAGATCTCCTTCCATCATGCCATCCACTCTTTCCCACCCACTTCTAAGCCCTGCCAGTCTGAGTACTGAAGTCAGTCAGTGGTAGAGAGACGAGGTGCCAAACACCTACCACCGTATCAACTGTCTCTGCTCCTGGGCAGGCGCAGCTCTGATGCCCTGGGGTCGGCCAGCTCAGCTGGACCTTGCTAGCAGAATTTTTTCTTCCATGTTTTCACTTTTTTTTCTTTTCCCACTCTTGGCTGCCCTTGAGGCAGCCCTCGCCTGCTTCCAGCTCCCACACCCACACCAGAATTAGTAGGATTTGCAGTCCTGGTTTAATACTTGGAGTTACAGCAATTCCCCCTTCCCCTGATGTCTCTACTTCTCTTAGCTCAACTTCTCCATTTTCCAAACCATGACTCTGGATCCTCATCTAGAGACTCTTTTGGAATCTTCATGGAGACTCTCTGGAGATCCTCATCTAGAGCCTCTTGTGATTCTCATGTAGAGAATCTCTTGGGGTCCTCACTTAGAGGCCCTTCTGGGATCCGCCTGTAGTGAGAATCTCTTGAGATCCTCATGGAGAGATTCTTTTCCAGTCCTCATGTTGAGAATCTTTTGGAATCCTCATCAAGAGAACCTTCAAATCCTCATTGAGATAGAGACCCTTTTGCAATCCTCATCTAGGGACTCTTCAAAGCCTCATCTAGAGACATGTCTGAAGTCCTCATCTAGACTCCTTAGACCCTCATGTAGAGACCCTTCAGACTGTCATGTAGAGACTCTTGCAGTCCTGCAGAAGCACACAAAGTCTTGAGCACCTCCAGCCACCACCACCACCAACAGAAAGCCTTACAGTACAACTTGACCACTTCATGTGCAACTCGAAGGCCTGCAGAGAGGCTGGGAGAGGGGCAGAGGCTGAGGCCCCTTCCTGTCTGTAGTCAGCTGCTGGCTTTGGAGCAGGAAGCAGAGCCCTGAGCCCCTTGGTTTCCTGCAGAGGTTTTTAAAGAGCTAGAAATGGTTCGTTAGGGCAGCTCTGAGCTCCCCAGCCACAACATCTGCTCTCAGCCCTCCAGGAACTTCTTTTTCTCTCCCTAGCAAAACTTTACCCATTCTTTGCTTTCTTCATAGTGTGGGGTTTTGGTTTGGTTTTGTTATTTTTGTTTGTTTGTTTGTTTGTTTTTGTTGTTTGTTTGGGTTTTTTTGTTCTGTTATTCCCTTTTTGTGTCTCTTCCCCTCGAGTTCCTGCTGTGACTGGGCAGAGCTCTGTAAGATTTTGTATGCCTTCCAAGCTGCAGAACTGAACTCTTTGGATACTTGATCATTCTGATTATTTTGGGGTTTTGTTTTCTGATGTAAGTGAGACAATTGGTGATGTGTAATAATTCCTGTTAGCTGAACCATCTATTTATACTGTCTTGGGAATGTGTGGTGATAGTTCTGTGGGAGAAATAATTTTTGCCAGTGTTTCACCAGCTTGTAAAACTCTAGTGCGAGAGCTTCAACATCTAAATAAAAACTGAGATGCACTCACCCCAGCTGGCCCAAAACGCTCCTCACTGCCAACTTTTTTGGCTTGGAAAAGACCTAAGGTCATCAAGTCCAGCCTTCAGCCCAGCATCACCATGGACATAACCCCTGTCCCAAAGTGCCCTGTCAGAAAGTCATAGAATCAAAGAAGGGTTTGGACTGGAAAAGCCCTCTATGATGTCCAGTTTGTCAGCAGGGACACCTCTTGGTAGCCCAGGTTGCTCAAAGCCTCAGCCAACCTAACCTTGATTGCCTCTAGTGGCGAGGTGTCCATCATCTCCTTGGGTAGCCTGTGCCAGTCTCTGCCCAGCCTCCCTGTACAGAGTTTCCTCCTGATGCCCGACCTAACTGCCCTGCTCCACTTCCAAACCATTGCCCTTGGCTTTCCCCCCCCCACCCCGACTGCCTGCAGCTCCCTTGCAGATACTGAAATACAGCTCTGAGCTCTCCCCAGAGCCTTCAGGCTGAGCAGAAAGCCTCATCCCCATGTCACTGCTACTGTGGGCCCTGCTCTCCAGCTCCCAGAGTACCTCTGAAGTTCTCATTTGAATCTGAAATCCAAGCAGGCAACTTGATCTCCTGGCACTGTCCCCATTGGCCCTTGTCAGATCACTGGTACCTCACAGAGGTGTTTGCCACCTGTAATTAGCTCACCTTGTCCTTGAGATAAGGAGCCACCAAGGCACTGGGGACACTGGGACATTGTCAGAACAATCATCCTGCAGCTGAGCCTGAGGATGACTCCAGCAGCTTCCGAGGCTTGTTGCGGTGACCTCTGGCATTGGTCTGTACCAATCGGTTCCTTGCCAGCATCTATGGGCATGGGAGAGATGCTGAGACACCCAGAGCATGACCTGAGAGTGACCTGTCCCACCAGCCTGGAGAGGTGAGATGAGCTGGATGTCATCCCCCTCCAGACACCATCACTGCAAACTCATCTGCTGACCCAGCCTCTGCTCCCACCTCCTGCACCTCAGAACCACAGAACCTCCTTGATTGGAGAAAAGCTCTAAGAGGCTCCGGCCCAACCATTCCATAACTGCCATCTTGGGCTGGGCCATGCCCTCAGCACCACAGCTCTGCCTCTGGGCAGCACCTCCAGGGAAGGGCATTCAGCCATCTCCCTGGCCAGCCTGTGCCAGGCTGTGAGAACATCTCTGGCAAGGTTCTGATGTCCAATGTAAGTCTGCCCTGCTGCAACCTGAGGCCATTTCCTCTCATGATCAGAGAACCACTTTGGTTGGAAAAGACATTTAAGATGAAGTCCAATGTTGATGCTTGGACACAGAATCAGAATCATGGAATGGTTTGGGTTAGAAGAGACCTTAGAGATCATCCAGTGCCAACCCCTGCCATGGGCAGGGACACCTCCCAACAGCCCAGGTTGCTCAAGACCTCATCCAGCCTGGCCTTGAACAGCTCCAGGGAGGAGGCATCCACAGCCTCCCTGTGCAGCCTGTGCCAATCTCCCCCCACCCTCACTGTCAGGAATTTCCTCATCTCCACTCTCAGTTTCCCCTCTCCCAGCTCCAAGCCATTGCTCTCAGCCTGTCACTCCCAGTCCTTGTCCAAAGTCCCTCCCCAGCTCTCCTGAAGCCCCTTCAGGCACTGGAAGGGTGCTCTGAGGTCTCCCTGGAGCCTTCTCCTCTCCAGTCTTCAGTCCATAGCTTCAGCCCATGAAAAGCACTGCATCATTCTCTGTGTCATTACATTCTGCTGCTCCTGCTCCAAGTGCTCTCCAGGCTCTGAAGATGGACACAGCTCCTCTGCACCTACTGTAGGCAGTTTGAAGGTCACCAAGTACCTTTCTGTAGCTGTGGGGAAGGGAGGTCACAGGTAGGCTCTATAAACCCCAGACTTCTGCTATCCAGTTTTTGTCCATATTTATTTGGGAGTAAAACAAAGAGCAGACAGCACAGCACAGGGGACCTTGGGGCCAAGTCTGAGAAAAAAAGAGGTGCCTGGGTAGGTGGTTGAGCACTGGCACCTCCAGGATTGCTGACCAAGCATGGATGAGGTCCAGCAAGGCCAACTG